>JAOVVA010000027.1:10655248-10671636 GCA_028565275.1 Leiocassis micropogon | reverse complement strand
TGCCTCTCATCCAATCAGGTTACTCCAGGTTAGAAATAAATTTTTACACTATATGGCCAAAATTTAAGTGGATGCAGGACCATTTAAGGGACTTCATTGAACTATAACGACAAAGTCGAAAGCTCACAATTATCTAGAATGTTTTTGAATACTGTGGATATAAGATGTTGTTTCCTCGGAACTAACCTGATTCATCATTTCGTCTCTTTGCACAAAAGACGTTCTTTGAGACATGGTTTGCCAATGTGCAGGCCATAGACCCCTGACCTCCAACCCAATAAACACTATTTGAATGAATTGAAATGACAAGTGTAATCCTAACAACCAAGGGACCAAGTGCAATCATATGTTCTCAAAGCACATCTGGTTGTGCTTGCAAGTTGTCCATTTAAGCTAAATAATGTTGTTGTAAATGTTGTGGGAGAAGGATTAGATGGAGTGGGAGAAGGATTATGGATTGTCCACATTAGCCAATAGAAATATTAGGGAATAAAGATATTGGGGAAACTTGAGCACCACAAGTACTGAGGAAAAGAAGAAAAAACTTTTCTTTTTTATTGTTTGTATAGTTTTGGGTCTTTATGTGCAGATTTAGATAATAAGATATGGATGGGATGGGAATATTGCAGACACCTGGCAACTCTGTTTATAAGTTGGGCCCCCAGGGCCATAAAAACAGCAACCTGTACAAGAAATGCCGTAAATACAGTTCCGAGACACACACTGTTGTAACTACATACTGCCACGTATGTGCATGATCACTAGGCATGGGAATCACACAATGTTGATTTGATTTGTGTTGCGAACTTTTAAGTACCACAATTTTGTAAATGATGAAAGCAGCCTAAGTAATTTTGGAAAAAGATGTCAGTCAAATGTCATGCATTTAAAAGTTTTTAATATCGGAATTAGTGTAACAAATAACAAAACCCTGCTATTTTCCAATACCTTGTCCTGGACTTTGTGATTCTGTGTGTTAAACTATGTACTTTGGCTTCTTTCATGAATAGGTGTATGTACTTTATATCGGAGTCATGTGACTCGTGCAACAGGTCTCATTTTTAGGGGTTGACAGGAGCAGGGGTAAATACAGCCAAAAAGCAGTAAGGGTAAATAAACAGCTAAAAGAATTCTGTTGCTTCATGTGCTTAGTTTATATTGTGGAGGAAAGGTGGCAATAAGTTAGTGCCTCCTGGGTCTGTTAGTCAAAGACCTGTCCTGGTACGAGTGGCAGCTGGTGCTGTGTTTTAACATCAGTTTGCAGCATATTCAGTGCCACTGCTTTTATCCTGTATCTTCAGACTGCTCCAGCGATGAGCTAGCAGCATTGTTTGTTGAAGTGTTCAGAGAATGAGATGCACAACATCAAGGTGTGTCTAAACCGGCTCTACTAGGTTCCTTCCAGCTCTATACTTCATTGTGCTGTTAAATTCAAACAGCTCTTGTATTTGGTCCATGCTGTGTGGTCAGTTCCTTTAATTTGTGTTCTAACTCAGATTTTTTTAATGGACTAATTAATATCAGCTCTCATCACCTTAAACAGTCTGTTTTGGCATCATATTCAGTCATGATGAAAATAATGATAATGTTAACAAGTTGTTCACATAATAAAGCAAACTTTACTGTGTGTATGTTTGGCTACAATTTACAATTTGTGGCTAATGTATTGACTAGTGGGATATTTTCTATAAGGCAAAGTTAATGCCATTAATGCACTAAACATATGTATAGATATATATTCAACATGTATATAAATATATAGAGTTCTGTGCAAAAGTTATTCACTATTTCCAAACATAACTTAAAAACTAATAATTAAATAACATTAAAATATGGTAATAACATTAGAATATTTGCATGCCTGTAAAGAAAGCAACACATTACATGACAGACCAGTTTTCAGATGGAAACTAACTAGGCTAACTTTTTTTTTTTTTTTAGGAGAATAGAAAGGAGCAAGTGTGACTGAGTTCTCCAGCACGCTCAGTAAAACCTAACAGCTGTTTTACTTACAGTACTTTGGAAAAGTCTTGGGCAAATATAAAAAAAATGCCATAAGTTGCTTTTGAAAACATTTCTACATAAAATACATTTCTATAAAGAGAACTAAAATAAGTATAGTCAATATTTGGTCTGAAAAGTCTTTGCTTGAAAATAATCAGTAGTGTTAGATACAGATTTGTGCAGTTTTATATGTAAAACACCTGGGAGGTTTTACTGAAGGGAGGTTTTCACTGCTGGTGAATATATGTACCCAAGTTCTTCTGGTAACTTTGTCACACTTGCTCCTTTTTCATATTCATGAAACCGGAAACCTATATGTAAAATCTTTTTATGAATAAATGATAATACAGTATGTGCCAAAATATGCAGTACTGAAATGAAAAGATGAACAGCATTACCTTGTTGTCATCTGAGAGTTTATTTCTTTTGATACCAAGATATGTGTAATGTGAGTGCTCGAAGTGTGTGCCACCTCCCTGTACAGTGTGTTCATATTGGTTATGCAGATTCTCAAACATTGCCCGGAAACTTGCTCGCATGATGTTGACACAGTACACTACCAGAACAGCGGACTTTCGTAACAATAGACAGCATAACTGTGTTACTTGGTGTCGTCTTATTAAATCTCTTATTAAAACCTTTTCCAAACTTGTTCCCCATTCACGACCACTTCCGTATGAGCGGAAATAATACTCAATTATGAATACTTATTCCTCCAACGAGAGAGCCATTTCTAACAACAACTGTACAACTCAGCTTCCTTTTCACTGCTGTGCGGAGTGTGTGGAGCTATTTTCAAATTGCTTTAATTGATGGGTTGATGCTGTTGGGTTTCAGAGATTTTTTTTCTTCAGAAAATTAACAAATCTAGAACTGGAGTATTTGTCTCCTGTACAATGTACCAAATACTAAGTGCCGAATAATAAGTGTTAGTAAACAGTACACTTCATTACCTCAACATAAGTTTATGACAAATTGAGAAAGTTCATATAAGTGACAGTGTTTGTTTTGTAACCACTTCTCTTTGCAGGGTTGAGAGACCGTCAGGATGCTGGAGTCATACGTCACTCCACTGTTGATGAGCTATGTGAACCGCTACATCAAGAACTTGAAGCCTTCTGACTTGCAGCTCTCACTCTGGGGGGGTGATGTCGTGCTCAGCAAGTTGGATCTCAAACTGGATGTTCTGGAGCAGGTCTGAGAAACTTTTATTGTACAACTTTCTACTGAGCACTTAGATTGTGCAAGTGATATAATTAGTGAAGTATGATTGTAAGCGATGGAAAATGAGAAATAGTTTGGTCCACCCTGCGAGCCACTGGAAATACTTTTCCGACATGATTATTGTAATGTGTTTAAAACGTCTTATTAAACGTCTATTCGATCCAAACAGTTTCACCTGAAGTTCACAGTTATTACCAAACTTTTCAAAGACATGTTGAAGTCTTTGAAATCTAAGATGTGCACAGATGCATACAGTGACATAATGACACAGCTTTCTAGCCTTGTGGAAAAGCAAACCGGATTTTAGAAGGCATGCCACCAGCTTAGACCAGCACCATCCCTGAACCAGCACATAGTTGGTGTTTTTGGAAAAGTGGTAACGGTGATACTGTCGTCAGAGCGCTTGTGATTGCTGTGGATTCTTGTAACCTGTTGTCTGGAACGCCCCTTGTGTTCCAGCTGTTCCTGTGGCCTTACTTTGACCCAGGTTACATTCTGTGAATTTGTGTCTCTGCTCCTTTCAAACAGTGTGCAGTGTCGTTTGTCCTTCTGTAATGTTTGCATTTAACCTGTCGGTGTTCACAGTGCACCTATTAGTAGCAGGTTCCTGTTTAAATGCAGCACTCTGTTTGCTCTTGCACTTTTCAACAGGACAGATCGCACTAATTTTAAAAGCCTTTTATTGGACCAAACATTCACCATATGAGCTCGTGACTTTGTTTTGTGTTATTTACTTTGCTTGCAAAGGAATAAATCTTTGGCTTATGGCTTGTTGTTTCTTGTTTGTATTTGTGTGCATGTCTTACAGGAACTGAAGCTTCCCTTCACTTTCCTAAGTGGTCATATACATGAGTTACGAATCCACGTGCCATGGACCAAGCTGAGCTCAGAACCAGTGGTCGTCACAATCAACACCATGGAGTGCATCCTCAAGCTGAAAGATGGTTCTCAGGTGAGTAACCCATGCTGGCAGACAGACATATTTACATAAAGCAAAGTTTATCTCGCACATCTGTTTTGAACAGCAGAAATTAATGTAATAATTCATTAATAAGTACAGAATAAATGAATAAATATTAATAAATAAAATAACTTTGCAAGTGAATATGTTCTTTGATTTACTGTGTAATTTATTAAAGTAAATGGATATAATAAATAATATTATGATAATATTTTATAGTCACTTAACATAGACTTATTACATAACATTCTCACTCTGTGGCACATTTTTACCTGTGCTAACGTGTCCTGTACATAACCACAACTTATTAACCAATAATTATTTCTCTATGTTCACTGACACAGCTAGTCTTTATGGAACACCAACAGCATATTTTTTCCCCTTCAAAATACGGTCAGAACACAGTATTGATGCTATTGGGTTTTATTAACTTTTTTATGTTATACGTATAATACGGAAAATATATTACGTATATATATATATATATATATATATATATATATAATATTGCCAAACAAGCTGCTTGTGAAGTTTTTGCAACATGGAAGTAATCTTGAGTCCCTAAAAATTTCAAGGTGCTAATTTTAGCCGTTTTGGAGAGATGATTTTATATGCCCGCCCCAAAATGGCCATTTTTCATCCTAATACTGCCTCACTTCAGACAGTAATCATTTAAAATGGAAATTATTCATATTTATTTGAACATTGATACTAAAATTGATGTAAGCTTTTAGAAGCATATGACCTTTAAAAATTGCTGTTTAGGTAAAAGCTTAAAAGGCAAAAACCGTATGTGGTGTCTATAACCATGTTAAATTCATGTGCATTTAGAATAATACACTTTTTTCAGTAGTGTAATTTATGTCTTCCAAGTTTCATCTGAATGACATTTAAGATTATTGAAAGATTTAAATTACGGACACTACATAAAAAGGCACAAAATTGTTTTTAGCAAATGTTTTACTTTTTATCTGATAAAAATATAAATTTGTATGCATATTTACAAAAAATACTAAGCATAGATGGGGAGATAACTATTAGAAAAAATGGTTTTATATGATCCTGTCTGAAAATTTACTATTTCACCTAAGTGAGCCACTTTTTTACTACTACGTTTCTTTTAAAAACCCTTTAGGCAAACACACCGTTCAACAATACAAACTCTAGTATATTTTCCAGCGCTCTTGTTATTGAATCTAGGGGTGTGGTTTTATTTATGGTTTGCACTGAGAGGAGCAGCATTTCACAGACTTGTCTACTGTAAAAGTGTTTGAGAGAACACGATCTGAGCAATGAAGGACTAAGCCAATCAATGTGCTGCTTGCAGCTGTACAAGGAAACAAGACTTAATCAACTTTAATAGAAAATCAATATTTGCCAGTCAGTGTGGATGTTGTGGCAGGCTGTCACGAATACATAAATGTATGTCAAACAATGCAGCCAACAAGTTATCAGGATCAGCTTACCACCTGAAGTAGTGTAATTTTGTATATATATATATATATCACTTACAGTACCAGTCAAACGTTTGGGCACACCTTCTAATTCATTACTTTTTTGTAATTTATTGTTTAGTATTATTTATTTGAGATTTCAAAACTATGAAATAACAAATATGGAATTATGTAATTAAGTTAAGTAGAAAACTTGGCTACTTTGTCACAGTAGGCCTGTTGTTAATGTTATGTTTTATTGTTGAGAACAACTGAAGGAGCATTCTCATAAATAGACCAGTTTTTATATTAATTGCTTATTTTACATAATCTTTTAGTTTCATATTTTACACACTGATTGAAACCCTGTCTTTGGCTTTTATTTTATCATATTCTGATTACTAAAACAGAATATGTGGCTTTGACTTACAACCGAACATTAGTGCACTTTGTAGAAAATAACCGTGATATATATTGCCTGGTCCCCTATGTACCCTGGTACCCTCCCCTAGTGTGTAATAACAGAAGTAATTCCTGAAAGTTTTTAACCAAACATTTAAATAACTTATTCTGCAAGATGAAACCAGAAAAACTTTCTAAAAAAAAAAAAAAAAAATCTAGCAAAAGTGCATCTAAAGAACCTTGTATAAAATCTTGTTCTTCTGGCGGAGGCCATGTTATATGATATTTATTATTATTTTATTTTATTTATTTATTTTTTCATTACCTTTTAAATCCCTAACATTAGCTCTATAACTTCATATTATATTGGTTCGTATAAGTTAGTTGAATGAACAAACAAACATGCATGCTTGTCATCAGCCATAAATTGAAAACCACCACCCTGTTATTGACCCATCGAGACCTGGACGCCACAAGAAAGTGTGATGTGTGACGCCTCTGAAAGTCTGATGTTGTATTTGGCATCAGGGTGCAAATTATTCAATCTTACAAACATATTAGATGGTCTAAATACTCGTGATTTACATGAGTATGACTGCTGCTTCTTTTTTTTATTTTTTTTAATTTACGGGCGGTTGGTGTATTATCGCAATCTTGCAACCTGCAACGTTTAAACAATCAATAGCACAACTTGCAAAGCATATATTATAATCAATAATTATTAAATATCTTTAGTAGTTTTTATGCACTTAATGTTTTCCTGTAAGAAATATAGGTGCTTAAAAAAAAAAACTGTAAACTTGATTATAGAATCAATTAAATAATTGTCCAAAAGTTTCATTGAATCAAATCAACAGTCAGCAAAATAAAGTTAGCATCTGTATTGGCTTTATTATTTATTTATTTATTTATTTATTTTTGTGTGTTTAAAAAAAAAAAATTTTTTTTAATTTATTTGTGCTGCCTAGCTCCTGCTTATCAGACATTTTTGTGTAGTTATAGTTGCTATCTCTGTCATATACTTAACTCTAAAAGTGAATTCCTTGAGTGGCTTTTATTGCTGTTTGTTACAGCTTTTACACAGCACCTTTGTTTTTCCTGTGGTCTATTAGCATTCCAACACACACACACACACACACACACACACTGCAGCTATCTGACCCTGGATTTAAAGTTTATTTATACAACCTGGAAGGGGCTATAAAATGAGGAGTGGCTGTTCAGCATGCCCATTACCCCACTCATAGTCCCCTCTTTGTCCTCTCACCTGCCACTCTCTTTATTTCACTTTCCTCTCTTACCCTTGTGGAAATTCTTAAGTACAAATATATGTTGTGTGTTACAAGGATGACAATGAGAGCAGTGCATCCAGTTGGAGTGCCTCTGAGAAAAGTGTGCCTAAACCTCGACGGATCCAGCAGAGTACCCCTGACCCTGACTTACCCCCAGGTGAGTGGCGTCTTCAGGGCCACAGTGATATCTCTTATCAGACAGACGCTTGTTAGACAAACACAAAACCACCCTGTGTCTGGATTTGTTGTGGGACTTGTTTATACAGTTTAGGACTCTCTGTAGGGTTGTCCAGGATTAAAAGCTTACATTTTCTTTTTGTCTTTCAATAAAATGTATTAAAAATAAAAGAAGATCTGTAAGCCTACACAGACATCATAAGCATTACAAGCACAGCTTAAACCGTAAGCGTTTGTTTAGCCAATGTACCTTGGCTTACCTTGTTCAGTAATGCAGTTAAGCAAATAAGCTAATTGTGTTTAGAAGAAGCTGCTTGTGTGGGCTTAAATGGGATACATCACACCAGACACCTCTTTCACACACATTGCTTCTCTATGTCCCATGCACCCATTAACTGAGAGTTTGCACTTACAAAAATGTGGAGGATAATACTGGATGTATATGTAATTATGTGTCCTATAATACATTATATTGACAAGCATTTGAGCACAGCTGTCTGTGAAACTTGGATGTGCCTTGGATGTGCCTGGATGGATTTTGCTGTTATAACCACCTCTATTCTTATGAGAGGAGTTTTTAACTATATCTTGGAGTTTTCCGGTGGGGATTAACCTATTCAGACATTTATGTTGCTCAAGGAAGCCTGAGGTACATTGCTTTGTACACAGGGGTATTTTATGCTGAAGCAAGTTTGCTGAAATTAAAATACTATAGCATTTTGTCATGTTCTACTGAAGTAGCTTTACAGCAGCTTTGCAAGCACCAGGAAATAATAGTCTTTCTAAAAGGGATTTTTGGTAAATTGGTCGTGGTTTCCAAATGCTGATAAACTCATAGCAACAATAGTAAATCCAAAGCAAACAACAAACTACTGTATAATGAGCTAGACCCAAAAAGAAATACTAGCTTTTAGGAATGGTGCAAAAAAAATCGATTAAGCGATGCATTGCAATTCTATGTGGCAATTCATGTATCGCCACACTGACCCCGAAATAATTTTGTAAGTTGTATTTTATTTCTATATGTTTGCATTTGGGGTGGTGAAATCTTGCCATACCTCTATAATTCTACAGGTGGTGTGTTGTGAACTATTCACACATTGGCAGGCAGCATAGCATCCTTCTTAAGAATTGTAAGAAAATCTAATATAACAGAAGAAAAAATATTTTTCTCCAACTTTGTGGTTGGGTCAAGGTTCCTATCTTTTCCGATAAATTCCACTTTCCGTGTTTGGTTACAATAATTAAGAAGTTTGCATTAAACTTACAGTATTAATTTATTCAAATGCACTTTTGCAAATTACATTTTCATAAATAATAGTATTGTAAATAATATGTAGTTCATTATTTTTTCTTGTGTTTTCTCTCTCTCGCACTCGCTCTCTCTCTCTCTCTCTCTCTCTCTTGCTCTCTCTCTCTCTCTCTCTGGCTCTGCAGGCTACGTACAGAGTTTGATTCGCCGCGTAATAAATAACTTGAATGTCGTAATCAATAACCTGATTTTGAAGTACGTGGAGGATGACATAGTGCTGTCTGTCAACATCACATCAGCAGAGTGTTATACAGTGGATGAGGAGTGGGACAGAGCTTTCATGGATATCTCCTGTGAGTTTACCGAATGCTGGCTGGTTGTATATATTGCCATTATAGAGAGTTTATAATGACTTCTACACCACTTCTGTGCATGCTGTGAGGGGGATAAGTGGTTCCTAGAGTAATTAAAAAAAACTGGCATTTAGAACTTATGTTATTTTATGTTAATGTTAAATATAAGTTTTTTTTTTGTGAGGTGTCATTGCTTTGAGGATTGCTCAAAAGCAATCTACTTGCTTCTGAAACAGTAGAGAGAACTTTTACCATCCCTCTCATCCCATACACCCCCCCGCCCACACGCATACACAAAGTCTGATTTACTGCTGCTCTTTTTGTGCTGCTTTTTCTTGACCTTCTTGATCCCATCCCCTTACTCTTCTTCTTTCTGCAGCTCCTAAGTTTGTTCTGAGGAAGGTGATAAATTTTGCAGACTGCACAGTGTGTTTGGATAAACGCAATGCCAGTGGGAAAATTGAGTTTTATCAGGACCCGTTGCTCTACAAGTGTTCCTTCAGAACCCGACTCCACTTCACCTACCACAACATCAATTATAAAATCCCAGCCATAATCAAAGTAAGATGCATCTCTCGTTTATCACTCTATCCTTTTTTTTTCTCCCTCTTCTTTTTGCATCCTTAGCAGGAACTATTGGCACTAGACTTTAGCCCCATTCACACAGCCGGTTCAGGGCAGAAATATCATGTCATTGGAGCACTTTGGGTTTAATCCGGGAGCAGAGGCTCTGACAGGGAGAGATGAGACCTGTGTGAAAGGGAGAATGTCTCATTTCGGAACAGGAGGTTTAAAAAAAATCAATAAACGGTTAGCATTAACCCACTTATATTGTATATAGAAGATCGCACCTGTGATGTCCTATGCCGAGTATTTCACACCTCTGATCTTATACAGAGTAGATCAGACCAGTGATATTTTATACAGGATAGATCAGATCTCTGATATTTTATCTAGAGTAGATTAGACCACTGATATTTAAAGTGGCCTCCACGGTCCCTGATTGGACTACAGAGGTTCCTAGATAGATTGATGGGTATAAAGTGGATCAGACCACTGATATCTTATACACAGTAGATCAGATGTACCTACCAGAAACCAACAAACCTAAAACCTATTTTTTGTAAAAATCTTGCCTTTTTGCCTTATATTCGGTTACTCGAATTTGCCTTGCTTTGTGATTGGTTAGGTCTCCGCAGCTGTGAAATAGGAGCCAATCCTAGAGTGCGATGCGGACATTGTGTTGTGTTAAATGGCCTGACTGCTCTGAAAGCGAACAGTTAACATAAAAAAGCTTGGTTATTTAATTAAAAAATGTTTTCACTGCTGTAAGCAGTTCCCTGTGTCCTCATCTCTTCCTTCTGGTAAGGAAAAACTAAGCTAATTTTAATTGTTGTGTAGCTTGTGTGTGTTTATATGTAAGCATGTACTTGTGTGAAGTTTTATATTTTTTAAAAATGTGCACATTGTTGTTTTTCAGATACACACAATGGTTGAGAGCTTAAAGCTGTCTTTGACAGACCAACAGCTTCCCATGTTTGTGCGGTTGCTAGAGCTCGCGGTGGCTCTATATTATGGGGAGATTAGAGCTCAGAGAGATGGAGAGAGAGACGAGAGTACCTCTACTGCTGAAGTTGTAGTTAATATTCCAGGTTAGTGTATTTAACAAGAATATCCTTGTTACATTTTTCACATCTTGCAAATGCACATCTTCACATCTTGAAGACAGATTTAATTCATCTTCCTTTTACATACACTGATCAGTCATAACATTACAATGCAAAACATTATGCCCAGTATTGTGTAGGCTCACCTTGTGCCACCTTAGCTGGTTTGGCTCCTTGGGCACCATGATATTGGCAGCAGATCTTTTGGCTGCTGTGGGTTTGTGGGGTGGGACCTCTATGGATCAGACTTGTTTGACTGGTGCATCTCAAAGGTGCTCAATTGGATTGGTATCTGTGGAATTTGGAGGCCAGGTCGGAGTCTCCATGAATGAAGAGCACTGGGTATTCTGGTGCCTTTCTACTGGGGCCAGCATTGACTTTTTATTTCAGCGATTTGTGCTGGATTGGTCCAGAAAGCCTAGCCTTTGGTTCCCAATGGCAGTGAGCCTTGGGTGCCCATAATCCTCTCTCCAGGTTACTGGTATATAATTGATAATCACTGTTAATGTTATGGCTGATCGGTACATTGTTTAATACATGTAAATGTCTGCTCTTTACTATGTTTTCAGCAGGGATGTCTTCAGAAAGATTAAACATGCCAATGTGCTGTTATTCTCTCTCTCCTCTCTTCTCTGCGCACGTCATCACACCCACATGAGTATAGTTTTAGCTCTGTCCTTTTTTTTTAATCCTTCATCAGGAGCTGGAAGTGAGGGAATGGATCCAAATGTAGCAGGTCAATATTCAGCACCTGATCAGGTCATGCAAACTGATAGCGATGATCAGGGATGGGTGTCGTGGGCCTGGTCCTTTGTCCCAGCCATCATCAACACTGAGGAAGAGGAGGGGTATTATGCTGAGATGGAGAACACTGGGGGTCCTAGCCCACTACAGTCCTCTCTCAGGGAACCCATAGTCTCTGTAGGGTTCTACTGCACCAAAGCCTCAATCACATTCAAGGTGGGAGACACTAAAGTTTATAATTAAATTATAACTGTAAACAGCAAATGAAAGACAAATGCAAACAGTGTCAAGGTCACAGCAAATTCAAATGTCTTGATATGGCTTCTCTTCAGTAGCTTCCTTCCTCTTTTTATGACACAGATATATTAATGGTACCTTTAATATAACCAACATTACTGCATGTTACTTGTGGCAATTATGTGTAATCGTCTCCCATGCTCAGTCTCAGTGCGCCTGCGTCACTCGTATAGTCAACATCTGCGCGCGCGTGAACTGTTTATTATAACATTGTGATGTGTGTGCGTGCGCGTAAAGCAAAGGTAAGTGTCTTTAGAGAAGTGCCTTGTTAAAGATCCAGTTTCCAGTTTATTTGAGAGGAGGGAGGGGGCTACTGTGTAAGATGAGAGGTGGGAAGGAGGGAGGGAGGGAGTCGTCCTACACAGTAAACCCTTCCTTCCTCTCGTCTTACTTCAGCTAAAACACACACACAAATGGAAACACTGCTCTGTCAGGATTCTTTTCAAAGGTAGATTGCAGGTTAATTTGCAGGTTAATTTGTTAATTTATTTATACTTTATATTTTGTATGAATTATTTTCATATAAATATTTTTGGTTTGTGGAACGAATTATCAGAGTTTCGATTATTTCTTATGGGGAAATTCGCTTTGATATACAAGTGTTAAATATACAAGCACGCTTTCTGAACGGATTATGTAATTAAGTAATCGCTTCGGGAGAGTCAAATTATTGGTCTTCATCAAGCGAACATCAGAAATACTGAAATTGGGCTAAGAACCATCCAGCACATTATTATTATTATTATTATCTGAAAGGATAGTGCTGAACCGTCAACTTGGCTGAATAAATGTTATTGGAAAAACTAAAAAAAACTCTCTGACATCACTTAAACACATAAACGAAAAATCAACATAGCTATGTTCAGTAAAGAAAGTGCGAGCATTTTCTAATCAGAAAAAAAGATTATACTTTGGTGCAATTGAAAAAGGTCATGTTGTCTTATGAATCCAGATTGGCCCTGTTCTAGACGGATGGGCATATCAGAGTAAGAAGCATAGGAAACCAGTGTTGTAAGGGGTTGCTTTGCTTGGTTACGTCTAGACTCAGCAATGTTATTTGGCAATAAAAACATAAGCCATTTGACGAACTAAATGTACTGACTGACCAGGTTATAACATGAATGAGTTTTCCTTGCCTGATGTCATAGTCATATTCCAGGGCTTAAATTGTGAAAGAGTGGTACTGAGAGCACGGGGAACGATTTTCACACATGAATTGGCCACCACATTTCGCACCATAATAAAAGCTAAAGCCAGTCAAGCTAAATATTATAGTGTGTGTGATCATGTTGTAGTCAAACTGTCCTGGTCTTTTCAGTGGGGATTTTGTTTAAATCTTTTGAGCTCTCTGCATTAGGCTAGATGAAATGCATTTGATGTGCCCTTGTGTGTTGGTGATGATGGTCTGAATCGCAGACATGTAAGCTGATTATTAACAGTTAACTGCTATGTTTTAGTGTTACTCACTGGTTTTAATTCTCCTCCTTTTTCTTTAGCTGACCGAGAGCAGTTCTGAGAGCAGTTATTATAGCCCTCAGAAAGTGAAGTCACAGGAGGTACTGTGTGTGGAACAGGAAGGTATCACCGTGGAGGTAAAAGACAAATCCATGGTCTTTAGTTTTAATGTGTGTAATTCATGTAACTCCGTAGAATAATGGAGTAATCATTTTTTTTCTCTTACTTTCCTTTAGGCATTGATGATGGGAGAGGAATTTTTTGATTGTCAGATTGGGGTGGTAGGCTGCAGGGCGCTGTGTCTGAAAGGTTTCATGGGGGTGTGGGACTTTGAGAAAAAGACCGGCAGAAATGAAGAGGTAATGCTGAATTTGTGCGCGAGAGCGTGCGCGCTTGTGCGCGAGAGCGTGCGCGCTTGTGTGTGAGAGCGTGGACACACAGACACACTGGGTCTAATGCCCTGCTAATTTATTCATTTTTACTCACACTCTCAACTTTTCTTAAACTCTTTTGTTATATACACACACTTACCAATAATACACACTGAATGCACAATATACACACTTCTATTTTATTTTTATTTTATTATATAAAGAAAGTTCCTAGTATATTAGTTTAAACTAGTTCTAATTATGAGTTGTATGTGTGTGTCTGTGTGTATGTGAATTGTCACCATGTTTATGTGTTTCAGGATCCTGTGTTTTTCTACTGTGGAGAGAATCTAAGCTCTAAAGGTATTACCTACCTGACCAATTCACTATTTGACAGTCGCAGCCCAGAAAACAATGATGTTCGTGCTGAATTCATACTTGATGGCAACCTCCACAAGGTATCATTTTTAAAAATAACTTTTTTTCATTTGGATTTTATTTAATTTTCCGAAGCACTCAAAAACTAAAAGGAGTAGAAAATTAATACAAAATTTTTGTTAATACAAAAACACTGTTTACTCTTAGTGAATAATCACTATACTGTATTTGATTGGATTTTCATGTTTCATATTTTTCATGTTTATATAAAATGTATATGTATGCATATATGTTCTGGGACTTCTGAATTGGCTTAATTTATTAGAACCTTCAGTACACTAGCTGTCTATTATTCTTCACTCACATGTCATTTTTATTATTTTCAACATTGTACATTAATATTGAAGACATCCAAACCATGAAAGAACCTGTATGGACTTATGTAGTAAACAAAAAAAAGTTTTACGTCCCAAAATATGTTTTATATTTTAGATTGTCCAAAGTAGCTACAGTACATTTGGCTTTGATGAGAGTTTGGCACACTCATGGCATTCTCTCATCAGATTCACAAGATAGTCACCTGGAATGGTTTTCAATGGTCATTTGTTTAGTTGTCAAGAATGAACACTTGTCAAGAGGAAAGAATGTGTACAGAGTCAAAACCCCATTATTGCTACTGCAACTACTGTACAAATCCATATTATGGCAAGAAACAAAGTTAAGTAAAGCGAAAAAAAAAGTCCATCAATACTTTTTAAGGACTAAAATTAAGGTCAGTCAGGTTTCTGAATGATTGTTCCTGAATGTGTGGTTCCCACTGTGAAGCATGGAGTACAAGGTGTGAGGTGTGGGGGTGCTTTGCTAGGAACACTGTTGGTGAACAAAATTGAGGGTACGTTTACTCAGCATGGCCACCACAGCATCCTATTTGATTTGCACTTAGTGGGACCATCATTTTTTTAGCAGGACAATTTGCAAATAATGCTGATGTTAGCTTTTATTTTGCACTATGCTGGACATCTCTCCATGTTTGGCTAAAAATGTTAAAAATGTTGAATTAAATTCAAAATTTGTTGAACATTTGGATTGCAACAACCAACATCATGTTAGCTAATTAGCTCATTTTAACTGATCTTGAGAGACAGAAGGTGCTTCACCTGCTGATTGTGTTGCTAAAACAGCATTGTATTTGCCTTCCTGTTATGTGTTTTGTGTTTCTGTGTAATCTGCAATAAACACTGTTCTTACGGCAGGAGACCTACACTGAAGCAGCAGGGTTACAGCGTTTCGGTGCCTTTTATCTAGATTACCTATACACAATGGAGACCGAGAGTGGACAAGGTACTGCCCTACACATTCACTCACCTAATGCTGAGTCCTCTCTCTTTCTCTCTCTCTCTCTCTCTCTCTCTCTCTCTTCCCCCTTTTCTTTTTACTGTCCCACTTTCTGTACCCACAATTGCTCTTATCAAGATATTAAATCAGAAAGAATTGCTCTCTGCTGATATTCTATAATTGACATATTCTCACAATGGCATTGTACCATATTTTTAATAAGTTTGGTAGTAGTTTTGTATGTTTGCTTGCCATGTTTCCTGTGGAAGTTGGTTGCATCCTTGTGACAGCTTCGTGTTCCTGCCATGTAATTGAGCTCAGTACATTCTTCTTTTGTCAAAGGCTATCTGGGGAAATCAAACAAAATAAAATGTATAATGTACTGTAATCTTACGTAACATAAAATATTGCATAATAGATGGCTCCAGGGTTGGGGTTCAATACCTTCTTCGGGTCTGCGCACATGGAGTTTGCATGTTCTCCTTGTGCTTTGTGGGTTTCCTCCCAAAGTCCAAAGACATGTATATTAGGCTAATTGGGGTAGGCTCCAGGATCCCCGCGACCCCGTACAGGATGAAGCGTTATAGCAGTATAGACGAGTGACTGGATGAGTGAATAATATAGTATTATATAATTAAACAATATCACATGGGTGGAAGTGCTGTTGCGCTGAATATCAGCATGACTGTGATACATTCGTTGGCCCGATGGCCCAGCCCAATTACAATTATTATTATTATTATTTTTTAATCTGATATTTTTTCTGCCAACGACTTATTCTTGTAATAGCAATGAGCTGACCAAGAGTTAGCAACTAAGAGTTATTGTAATTCACAGCGGTGAAAGCAGTTTTAAATTCTTACCAGTACTATGTAGCCAAAATGTGAGGAGAATAAACCACAGAGATGTTGGACCAGGAATTTATGAGATTTACTTCATGTCTCCACTTATTCCACTTTAGAATATCAGATTCTCTGTTTCAGGGTTGAATCCCAAATAGCATTAAATAGAAAGCTAGGGTGTATAATCCCTTGTTCCATAAT
>JAOVVA010000027.1:10611476-10626211 GCA_028565275.1 Leiocassis micropogon | reverse complement strand
GTGTATATGTATATATATATATATATATATATATATATATATATATATGTGTATATGTATATACACACACACACACACACACACACACACACACACACACACACGGTAACCAACAGTGCTGTTCAATCTCTCATTTAGAGCTATGTCAGCATGTTGCTTTAATGTCCAGGACTGAAATGAGAGATGCAGTATCTTGGGGAATGTGAGAGTATACTGAAGACAGATTTATTATAGCTCACAGGAATCGGACACCAACATTATAGGCCCCTAGGTCATCAGACATGTTACTCTCTCTGTATTTCACAGTCTCTCTTCCCCTTAAGGATGCACAGGGGACGGAATAGAGAGCCCTGTAATATGCAGCCCAAAGCATCTTGTGTAGATTCTCCAGGTTTGTGCATGTTGAGTTTTGCAGTGATTGATCTTGTATATTGTTTAAGCATATTGTGGCTCAGAAAGGTTGCACTGGTAGAAAATAGGGATAGGGTTAGAATTAAACAGGATTAAAATGCATAGT
The DNA here is from genome assembly GCA_028565275.1 of Leiocassis micropogon. Lineage (NCBI taxonomy): Eukaryota > Metazoa > Chordata > Actinopteri > Siluriformes > Bagridae > Leiocassis > Leiocassis micropogon. The sequence continues at coordinate 10,625,694 of JAOVVA010000027.1, read as the reverse complement.
ATTGTAATGGTTGTAGTGGGCAGATGCTGTGCAGAGATCCTTGCTCTAAAGGATACTCCAGTATAAATATTGGTCAGTTTTCTATTGTGTATTATTTGCTACAGTAGATTGAGCAACTTTCTTTACTGCTTTAGCTCCCAAAAACTACTTTGGTGATGTAGGGGATTGATGCGATGATCATACCTTGTAACCATCCCCCCACTAGTTCTCATACTCTTTATTTCACATCATACCATCTAAAGGACTCTAACTTGCCAGACATTCCTCTCAAAAATCTTCACTTAATTGCAAAACTTCCACTCAGCATCATCCTCGCTTTGAGTTTTACATGAAACATCATTTTGGAGTTTGTTAGTATCTGCTGCTATTTCAAGAGTTCTGACATTATCCTAGCAAGGGTTTATGCACTGATTTTTTTTTTCCCTCTACATGAGCTGTCTGCCCAAATCTCCAGAGGTCTGGCTGTGTGCCAACAGCTCCCAGAATTTATTCCTCTGTGGGTGATTTGGCATGTTGGGACAACAAGACTGATTCCTTTTTTGCACAGTTTTGCATGAAACTCGAAAACCTTTGTTTCTGCCTTCGACTCTTATTCTGCTGATCCCAGACTTCTGAGAATCCGCTTTAAAGCAATGCTTCACAACTTGAGAAGAAATATCATGCATGTTCAACCACTGCCGGGCTGTCTAACAGCTGGGCAGAGACAGGATAACAGACCTGGATTATTCAGTTCCTAAAGGCAGATTTTTCTCGGTTAGTTTTCCAGTTACTGGAAAAATGTAAGTGCAGTATGGAGGCTTTACAGAACATTTAATGGGGTCTAAACTCGCATCTGAAAGAACCCATAACTTGGTGGTGTGGTAGAAAGACATTCAGTAAGAGCATATTATGAATCCTTGGATAAGCATGGGACAGTTTTCGATTACAGCACACAGGTGAGAATATCCACTGAAGCACAAATGACACTTTGGCATAAACTGTTTTTGGGAAGTCCAAGTATTTCTATGTAAAACCATGTACAACAGCACAAACCAAGCCTCAAAAATATTTAAAGGTAATGTCCTTACAGGCTCAACAATGCTAAAATCATTAAAAAATATCTAAGTCAGGACATAGGGCAAGGTTTGTCAACTCAGCATTGCTTTTCTGACGTGCAGGTGTCAGAAAACCTTGTTTAAAAAAACTGAAAGGTGGGAGTTTCCAAGGCTAAGTTTATAATTATTTAACACAAAAAAGGAAGGGAGGAGAGAAAGGGCAAGGACATTTGTACTCCTGGCCATAGTAGCAGCTGCAAGACTGTAATTTATATGCTTTCATAGAAGTACTTGTCTTACATTTTTTTCAAAGCCTAAGCTAGGACATCATCTACAAGGACACTTTCAAGTAAACAGACTGAAAATAATTATGAAGTAACAATAAATTATTTCTATTTAGATGTTTTAATTTTAAACTCTTTAAGCCTTTTTGAATAATAGCTCATCGGTCCTAGTTAGAGAATGGAAAGAAGAAGCACAAGGGTGCTACATGAGGAGATGATTTTGAAGAACGAAGTATGGCTTGAACTAGATAAGATAGAGCAGTTGCCTATTTTATTTTATTATATTATTTTTTAAGATGCCTGTTTCCTTGCCCTGTTAGGTGCTAAGATGTTAGTCTTTGACATTTCTCTTGCGCTGTGTCCCTCATCCATGATATAACACACACATACATACACAGAGGCCGGTTGAAGTTTACTTGGTGTTGCAAATGAACTATGAAGAACTTGTGATGAAGATTTACAATGAGGGGTGAAGTGAGAGGCCAAGGTCCCGTAGAGAGCACCAAGGTCGGCCATGCTGGTCTGCGGTCTGGCTCGGCAAACAATTTTATCAATTAAATAAACAAGTCTCTAGGCAGTTTGAAAGATAAATGCTTTCAATTCTCTGTGCGCTGATTAAGTGTGTTTTTCACATATTCCTGAGGTCTCCAGCTAACAGGCTAGAATCTAATGGAAGCAGGTGGGACAGGTTTCCTGTTGTCTTTACTGCACAGAGTCCCTTCATCCCCAGAGACACCCAAGAGCCCCACCATCTCCCCCATAGCCACGCCAGCTTGAAACTCTATCTTTGTGTGTGCAAGCAATAGTGCACCATTTTATGTGTGTGTATGTGTATGTGCGCTCACACACACATCCATAAATGACTCTTTAGGCATTGTTAGACACCTCATTATTAAATACTCATCAACTGAATATCAATTACTTACAGTTGAACAGATACTTTTCCGCAGCTAATAAACAGTGATGTTCATCAGTTTTTCATCTCTTTAAAGTCACTGTGCCTGTAACTTTAAAGAGGCACAATGGTTAGCTGAATATTTTTATGCAGACAGATTCCAGTTCTCATCAAGCTGTAAGCTATGTGTTTTTCAGGTATTATCCCTACCTTGTTCCTGATAAGGAGGTAAGTCTTCTTTGCTTGTTCAGTTGTCAGAAGGCTTGCAGCCACTGCGGATACATGTTTACTAGGCATGTACCGGTGTGTTGGTTTAGAGGAACATTGTATTCAGAGTGAGTGCAGTCTAGCTTTAACTGGAGCGACCTGATTTTCTCCATTAATTTAGTTAATTCCATTAAAACATTTTTTGAGACTGTACATGCTCGTATACTATGATCAGCCATAACATTATGACCACCTGGCTAATATTGAGCAGACCCCCTTTTGCTGCCAAAACAGTAGACGCATGGACTCAACTAGACCTCTGATGGTGTACTGTGGTACCTGGCACTAAGCCATCAATAGATGACCCTGCAAGCCCTGTAGGTTAGGTAGTGTTTTAGGGATCAGCCATTTTTATTTATTTTTTTCTAGCAGGTTCAGTTGGATTGAAATTTGGAAACCAAGTCCGCCCCCTAAACTCATGGTTGTGTTCCTCAAACCATTGTTAAAATTTTTTGCAGAGTGATATAACGCATTACCTTGGTGAAAGAGACCAATGCCATGAGGAAAAAACATTTTCATGTAAGGGGTGTACTTGGTCAACTACAATGTTTAGAAAGGTGACCGTATCACAGTAACATCCAGGTGAATGGCAGGACCTACAGTTTCCTAGCAGAACATTGCCCAAAGCCTCACACTGCCTCCATCACATTGTCTCCTTTCCAAAATGTTTTCTGGTGTCATCTCTTCCCCAGGAAATGATGCACCGTATGCGCCTATCCACCTGGTGCAAAAGAAAATGGGATTCGTCAGACCAAGCCACATTCTTCCATTGCTTCACGGTCCAGTACACTTGCACATTTTTTTCTGCTTTTATCAACTTTTATCAACATCAACTTCAGGGACAAAAAGTTCACTTGCTGCCTAAGATATCCCAACAACTTCCAGGGAAATACGATAATCATTTCACTTCACCTCTCATGGGTCATCATTTTATAGCTAATTGATGTACATACAGGCGGCATGGTGGTGTAGTGGTTAGCACTGTTGCCTTGCACCTCCAGGGCCCGGGTTCGATTTCCGGCCAGGCTCGATCCCCGTCTCTATATGCATGGAGTTTGCATGTTCTCCCTGTGCTTGGTGGGTTTCCTCCGGGTACTCTGGTTTCCTCCCACAGTCCAAAGATATGCAGGTTAGGCTAATTGGCATTAGCCGTAGTGTGCGAATGAGTGTGTGTATATGTGTTTCCTGCGATGGATTGGTACCCTGTCTAGGGTGTATCCCGCCTCGTGCCCTAGGCCTCCTGGGATAGGCTCCAGGTCTCCGCGACCCTGAATACAGGATAAAGCGGTATAGAAGATGAGTGAGAGTGATGTACATACATAATTAAAATTTTAATCGAAACATCTATGAACACTATTAACATTTAAACCAATGTGAAAACACACAGCCTTCTTAAACCAATGAACACCTTGTAGTGTTTGCACTGCTCCTGAACACTGCACTCTGCACACAGGCAGTGTTCCAAGTAGACTTCCTTTATTTTTCTTCCTTTTTTTTTCTCATGGTTCTCCACAGAGCTGAGGGCAAAATAACTGGAGAAATGGGTCACTGTGTCTGAAATCGAGCGTGTCTACAACTCACTACCAGAAGACGACAAAGTTAATGTTTGTTAGTTCAGGTGATGGTCTGTCAGTTGACTTGGTGAGGAGCTGAGAAGTGTTTTGAAGCCTCTTCATTGGGAATTACATGTCAAATTGAGAGTGTGAAGAGTTTCCTCTGGATAAGCCTTGTAATTCTTTTAAAACTTACTTGTGTAATCATTGGTAATTATCTTTTCTAATAGAATCGAATATAGGGTTATATATTGATTTTTGAACAGATCCATTGACTTTGGTCTTTGGTTTCTCTCTCGTGGTTAACTCTACTGGGTGAAGTGGTATTTTTCACAAAGGACTAATTAATTTATTAACTGTCACAACAACTCTTAGCTGGCCAAATCAAATGAATCTAGACAGCTTTACATTTTGGTTTCCTTTTTGTGTCTTTAACTAGTCTGTGCACTGCATCGCCAGAAGAAAAATTGTATTTGTTAGGGGCATGTGAAAGTTCATTTTTTCCTGCAGCATGATGCTTTTACACAGGTGTTAACAGTAATTATACAACCATTAGTTCCAACTGAGCAATCTGATTGGATAAGAGGCTTTTCACGAGTGGTGATAATGGACGGTAACAGCACTAGAATGTTTAACTATATGTATACAACTGTTAATTATACAACTGTTGGTAACTAACATTGGAGGAAGTAGATCAGTCTGAGATCTACTTCAGATCAGCCAGAAAACACATCTGATCTGAAGTTATGGCAGCTTAAAAAACACTTTGATCCCTTAATAATTGCGTCTAAATCGTTTCAAACACCTATGAAACGTAACACCATCCTTGTTCTTTTATTTATGGTTACAAAGCTTACTAGCTTCTAGCACAAAGATTATTCAAATATCCCCCTTTAATGCCTAATTAAGGAATTGAACACTCTAGTGCAATAACTTTCCATTTAACACTATTTGGGATTCAACTCCGGAACCCAGAAGTTAACAAAGCTGATATCCTAAAGCAGAATACGTTTCTCAGGACTGTCAACCACCTCCATGGTTTATTCTCCTAACCTTTTGGCTACATAGTACCGGGTAAAATATAAAACTGCTTTCACCCCATGCTAATTACACTGTCGGTTGCCAGCTCTGCCAGACGCGGTTAGTTTGTTTCACCAGTCGTGGAAGGACGTGTGTTGGTGGATCAAAATAACTGTGTTTATATAAAGAAACTAATCATAATCTGTTGATAATAAACGGTGTTTGCAGAACTGTTGTATAAAAGCACACTTGAGGTCATGCTGTTGTGCTGAATATTAGCTATTCCAGCACAATACACTCCATCTCATGCAATATTGCTTAATTGTATAGTGAATTTAAAATTAGCCTTTATGTAGGGGGGAGGGGGGAGTATATAATAATGTTATTTTTTTGAGTCCTTGATGTAAAGTTGGTTAGATACCCAAGAGTCAGATCAGTTGGTGATTTAGACTGCTATATTTACACCAGTTACAGATCGCAGCAATGACGATAAACTTTCTGAACAGTAAAGATGCACTTTAGTATACACCTAAAGTACTGTGCAAAAGTCTTGAGCCAACCTCCCGTTCCAATACTTTCAGAGGGAATTGTACAGTAGGTGTAACCTTTCAAGTTCATGAATGATGGATGAGCTTATATAGTAGGTGTGTCCTGGATTGCATCTGGATGTTGCAGGTTTTAGACAGAATTGTTTAGTGGACAACACATCTGTATCTTTTTTTTTTTTTTTTTTTTTTAATAGATGATCTGAGTGTGAAATACATAGTTGCATGAAGTATAAACTGATCCGCCATAACATTAAAAATGTTAACAATGTAACCTCTGTGATAGGACCTCTGCAGGTGGCAGTTGTGTCTGTCACCAGGATGTTGGCAGCGGATCCTTTGGGTGCTGTGGGTGGGGCCTCCTTAAATTGGACTTGTTTGTCTCGTGCATTCCATGGATGATGGATTGTATTGGGATTCAGGGAAGATGTAGGGCTTGGTTTGTGGGCTTGGGCTTTTTGCCTATCGGACCTGGCTGTGATGCACTGGGTGTTCTGGAGCATAGACTTTTTGGCGATATGTATTAATTTTTCTGTGGGATTGGCCTGGATATACTGGCTTAAAGTTCCCTCAGGCATGTGTGAGCCTTTGCGTGCACAGGATAGATATCATATATCATATCAATATTTGATAATTAATGTTTATTAATTAATGTTTGTTAATTAATGTTAAGTTTTGTTCTTTTTATTTGTTCGTTTTTAAATGGCAGATGTCTGTGTGTTCTCCTTGGATCAGGGAAATCACTAAGTGTTAAGTTACTGATTCATGGTAACAAGTAACTGCAGTTCAGATGAGCTCGGCACCCAGATGGTAGTTTTCTGTGCTAGTAGCTGAGCAAATTGGTGTCTCCATGGTTGACTGAAGATGTAAAAACAAAATGCAGTGTGGGATGGATGGGAGCCTGCCTGCTGCCCAGTCAGGGCTAGACATTCCCATAATCTTTCATTCTGTCCTCCCATGCAGAATAGTGTGGGGAGGCACGGCTAATGTGGGAAAAAAGTCTTTAGAGAGAAAGCCTTTGGTGAGAATTGTGTGTGAGCACAGTTGGGGAAACTCGTGCATCTGCCTGCCCTGTAGAGTGTTACTGTGCTTTACTCTGTAAAGTGTGTTGATCTGCTGCTCTGAATGTTTACTGCATCAAAAAACATTGACAACTGAGAAAGGAAACTAAATGGCTGTATAAAAAATATCAAACATTATTACTTCCTGAGCATTTACACTTCTTGAGATCATATGTCAGTGATGCATAAGTAGACTGACTCGATCAGTGAAAGTTCACGGGTTTAGTCACTCTAATAAAGACCCTTTTAGGATTCACTCAGTGCCAGGTGATGGTATCAAAGGACCAGTGCCTTAAATATCATGTGCCTTGGCTCCTCTGGCCACAATGTAGTTTAAAAGAGCGTGACTAGTGCCAAGTAATCTGGTTACATTATGGCAATAAAACAGTTGTGTCCATGTGCAAACCACTTGTTAGTGAGGCTAATCAAAAAAGCTAGGGAGCATAAAATAGGACTTTGAAGCAATGGAGAAAGGTCATGTGGTCTAATGAGTCCAGCATGACCCTGTTCTAGAGCGCAGGGTAAGAAGGGAAGCGCATGAAGCGATGCACCCATCATGCAATAGCGGCCACTGTACAGTACAAACCTCCGGAGGCAGTGTAATGGTCTGGTTTTGCATCAGTTGGCCAGGGCTCAGCTCAGCAATGTGGTAATAAAATAAACGGAATCCCTAAATTTATTGACTGACTAGGTTTTATCATTATAGTGTAGATTTTTTTCTCCCCCCAGTGGCATTGTCATTTTCCAGGACAACATACAAAGATTCGTCAGGCCTTTACTTCTAGGAGCATGAATTATTTAGACACATGAGATAGAGTCCTGACTTTAACCTGATTGAAGATCTTTAGGATGATTTGAGGACAAAAATGAATAAAACCCTGGACAGAACAAATGTTGTGATGTTGCATAAAGTTTCTGAGACACTGCTACAGCGCATGAGTGCTACAATTAAAGCTAAGGCTCGTCCAACAACATGTGGGGTATATACATTTTTTTTAATTTGTATATCAGCTGCATAATAACAGAAATAGTGTCAGACTAAAGTGCCTAAGGTTTGGAGCAGCAATGAAGTGAAAATGGAAAGATGCACTGTGTCTGTGCAAACAGAAAGGTTGGGACGGTGTGGACTGGGGTTGTAGGTCAGTTAAAAAGAAAAAAAAGGAGTGAGATTGTGGGAGTAGATAAGTATATAGAAGGTGAATCTGGGGAGAAAGTGACAAGTAGATAAATAAGTGAATGAGGGGAGTGGACGGTAGTAGAGAGGATTTGTAGTGCCGTATGGAGGAGGAGATACTGGAGGAAAAAAAACACAAAATGACTCCCACCAAGCAAACACGCACCACTTCTCTGACAATCCTAGCATGCACTTAAAACAAAACTGAAACTCCCGTGACCCCAACAAAAATCAACAATGTAACTTCCCCAGTCCACTCACACACACTCGGAAATCCAACTCCTATCAATACACACATACCCTGTGCTCAATTAGCTCGTAGTGTACTGCCACAGGCCCAGTGGGAGGTAGGCTGCATGTTAACTCCCCCTTCAATTGCAAGGTCTCTGGTGACCAGTTGATAAGAAGCAGACATGAAGTGTAGTGTATGTGTGTATTCGGAGTGTGGATCTCTCTGTTTGTGCCCACGTTAATGTATGTTGATGATAAAAATTATTAATGAAGGATTTTAAAGTTACTGGAGAGGTGTAAAACTTTAGTGTACAGACAGCAGGTTTCATGAGATGTCACATATTGTTTTATGTAACCTGGCAAAGAGGCTCTGAAGGTACAATATATTGCGAGTCCTTGGGTCAGGTCCTGCTTCTCGCCTTGTTATCAGCAGTACAAGCATACCACAGACCCCCAGCATTCATTTAGCCAACAAAGATCCTTCACTTAGATCTTGGACTGGAAATGCTGGAAACAAACCCTCCAAAATAATAATAAAAAAACTCATATGTGTAAAATGTATACTGGCTTTTGGAAAGAAAGAAAGAAAGAAAAGAATGAAAAAACAACCTGGAATTATAACAACAAATGAGTTTAGTGCGTTGTGTGTGCAGATGCTTTATGATGACTTGTATTTAGAGTAAGAGTATTTGGCAGGTATATTTTTAGTTTGATTTGCATCGTATATGAGTAATTACTGATTTAAGATGTGTTTTACGTGTTTATAACTGCTGCAGAACAGAAATTCATAGCAAGTCCTGAGTTTTAGCACATTCTGGGGTAGAGGTTCAAATCACAGCCTCACTTAGCACTGTGAGCTTCAGGAGCGCTGTACTGTGGCTGACTTTCTTATAAGCTTATGATCTGTTTTTTATTAAAAGCAGAGTTTTGGCTTTCTGCTCACATTGTGCAAAATTCTGTGCTGTTGAAAATGCTAGTTCTTTTGTGTATGCTCAAGCATAGTTTTATACTGACTGACATTCAACAAATGCTGCCAAATAAAATAAATATTGTCTCACTACCAGCTAGTATCCATGCTCGTAAAATATGTTAGTGATATCCCAACAGTGTCAAACACTAAAAAGGTAAAACCTCCATTGAATTGTTCTTGCATATCTTTATCTTTTGAACGTAAATGTGATTGGAATCAGCATTCCTCTTTAAGTACAGAGTACATCGTTTAATCAATTTGAGTAAAACTCTTTCACATTTTTCTTTCTGTGCTTTTCATTTGAGCAGATGTAAACAGAATTTTGTACAGACCAATATAACTTGCCTGAGTGTCAGGGAAAGGTTCCCACTTCTAGAACATTTATGTGTTTTTAAGATGGTTGTTTTTAGGGTTTGTGATCATATATTTTATAACATTACTGCCCCCTGTAGCAATGTGTAGGTCTGTACACTGAAATACACATACTGTAAGACTTGCAATAAATGACTGAATCAGAGAACCAGCCTTCAACACTTTTATTTATTTATTTATTTTGGGTGTCGCCCGCTGCGAAGCACAGGTGACATGTAGGAAGCACTAGGAGTCGTCTGGTGTGGGCGGCGTCCATCAAGTTATAATCGTCACACTTTTCTTCTATACGCTAATTTTTTATTTTTCTCCAATCTATTTGTATTTCCCTTCTGCCATTACCTCATATGGTACCTCATATTTGCAATAATTACTGCCTCTCCTTTTTAGGGTGAGGGAATTTAATAACTCTGGGTTATTGTACTTTTATTCAGGTGTTATGGACAAATTTGACTGTATTATAATTGCATTTTTTCCCCCCTTAGATCTGATAAAACTTTTCAAGTTAAGATTTTTAGTAGCTCAATAACACCTCACCATGGTGCCTAGTAAGACATTTTTATTTTTCATGATATATTTAGTCATATATTTTTTTCACTATTCTATCCTTTCGAACAGACTTGTGTTGTAGAGGTCCAACTGACTGTGTCCCTGCACGTTCTGTAAATCCAGTGATGCCTTCCACTAAACACCTTGAATATCTCAGCAGACAAACACAGGTTCAGGCTTTGGCGCAGTAGAGAAATGTCATGTTGTCTGATGAGTTCAGATTGACCCAATTCCAAAGTGATGGGGACGTCAGGGTATGAAGCGATGCACCCATCATCTTAATGTGCACTGTGCAAGCCCCTGGAGGGAGTGTTATGATCTGGGTTTTTTCAGTCAGTCAGGCCTGACCTCAGCCACCTTATGTGGCAATAAAATGAAGTCAGGTGACCTGAATGTACTAAATGCATAAGAGGAATCTGAAGTTAACAATACGCATAGACTGACTGAAACTGATTAAAAATGGACTGGAGAAAATGTCACTTGGTTCATGTTTTTTTTTTTTTTTGTTTTGTTTTTTGTAGGTGCTGTATTGCTTGTTGGTGTTCAGGGCATTGCTGTAAATATGGATCCTGTTTTATCCACTTGGCTGCTGTACCACTCTCAGAGACCCACAACAAATCGCCAGACACAACAGGTATGACCTCTTTTACTGCATATATACACACTCAGGTCCATGAATATTTTCACACAGTGTACTGGAGGTGAATAGTGTAGTAATATTACTAGTAAATAATAAAGACATAATATAAAAACATAATAAAAATGAGCACAAAGTGCAAATGTTCAACATTAATTTGAGACCACATGTGGACATTTTAAATTGAAATTGGACAGTTGGCTACTCTGTCATTTTATGGCCAGGTGTTTTTTCCCTTATTTTTTCATTTGCAAGTTAAAGGTCGAAGACTTCAAATTTAGAATCTGTTACTTTTAACTCTCGACAATCTCACGCTCACACTCAAAATCAGAGAGATAAAATGAGTTGTGGCCTAATTAAATATTTGCCACGTTTTTCATTTCAGTAAGCTCAGAAACAGCAAAAAGCATAAAGGATTGTGACAAAAACTGGTGGGGTAAGACTATAAAGTCTTATCCTGTGGAAGAAATGCACCAAGGTTGGCAAGATGAAGAACACCTTCCGGGAAGGCATATTTGTCTCAATGAACAATCTAGCAAAGGCTTTGCCAGAGTAAATACAAAAGTTTTCCCAGATGTAGACCAATAGTAATTCTCGCAAACAGAAAGACTAGAGTTTGCAGCTCAACATCCTAAAAAGAAAAGTTTATACCATTCTGGAACAACAATGATTAAGTTGTACCAGAAAAAAGCTCAGCGTCAATGCACTTAATCCAGCTCTACTGGCATTCTTGCATAGGTACATAAGGTAAATTAGAGGATATGCTTCAGATCATGAGCTTGGAAGTTTGGAAGAATGTGCAGCTCTTGGACTAATCCTGATGGTTTGAAACTTCTCCAATTTCACAGCATTTTATCTTGACAACTGTTCCTCTGTCTTTTAGACACGTGTCCAAAGAGATTTCTTTTTTAAATAAAATGTCATATTTGGTATGCCTGTCATATTGGATTCTTGCATATAGATTAATTGCTAAAAAGTGAATTTCATCCATTTTAAATTAGTAAAAATGTGTGCAGTTGTGGCGCTGGTTTTAAAATAGACTTGTGTACTTGTGTGTTACTTCAGTATAATTTAGTATGATTTCTTTCTGGAAATCCTTTTATGTGCACATATTCTGTGCCTCTATTCTTGTTTTCTTTCTGTATAATTTCCAATTGAACTGTTTAAATATGTAAAAGTATGTGTTGCTTATCTGCTGTCCCTCTCACTCTGTGCAGACTATTGGTAGTGGGTCTGTGTTGGTGATGAAGACGAGGGAGGATGAAGCATCGGTGGCTAGTACTCCACTGGCAAAGCAGCTTTCCAATCAGGCGTCAGACTACATCAGCAGCCCGATGAAGACAAAGACCATAACAGGTATCTAACAGGGACAGGGCAACAGAGTAGCTGATTTAATTTGCTTATCATGACTGTTTCAATGGAGAAAACAAGAAGATTCATAACACATTCTCCAGAATGGAATTTTAACAATTTTCATTTAAAGTAATTCACCCTATCGTTTAAAAAAAATTGTTGCCTTCAAACATATAACAGGATATTCTAGAGTTTTTAGTGGTGTTTGACAATGGCAGAATTGTTTTTTTCTTTCTAGCTGTGGTTATCTTGAATATGATGCAGTCTTAAGGTGTTTGTTTGCTTTTAAGTATAGATGTGTCCTAGAATGGTACAGAGGCCTTGAGGCCTTTTATGTTGTATAATTATTTATTTTGATTCAATGTCATTTCCAAACCTCAGCAGTGATTAGAGCTTGAAATTGCTTTCCATAAAAACTACAGTATACTTGCATGCATCGAATGATATTATAATATCACTATAATGTAATGTAATGTAACCTGACAAAATTCACTAAGTATGCCTAGAAATGATGATCCAAGACTAATTAAACACCATTTATGGCTACAGGCTGCCCATGCCTTCTGCTGGAATTTCCCTGCGAGTGTTCTTGCCTCTAGGTGTCATGCTCTGATGCAACCTTTTGAATTGTGCACACTAATGTTATGTAAGAAAATAAGATCACAAACAAGGAAAGTGTCGGAACTGTGGATTATAAAGGTGTAGTGCTCCATCATTAACCCCCACGGAAATGAGGGTGGAACAAAACATTTTGTAAATGCATCAGTGAGCGGTAGGAGAAGGCAGAAGGATATAAACTAATCCAGGTCAATGTTTCATCCACATGAAATCATTTCACCAGTTTGTTTTAATCTACTGCAAAGCATATCACAATATGTGCCAACATATCCTTGGTAGAAATGAAATATAACAATATATAAATATAACAATATATCATGTCATATTTTGCCTTGTGGCTATCTGTGTATATTTATTTATTCATTGTCAACTAAACAAAAATAAACTATAACAAGCTATGTAAGGTTTAAAACACCAAAATACAGTGATGTGGTGTCAAAATTGCCTAAGGTGTCCTTACATGTTTGTGTGTGTATATCTTTAGAGTCTCGTCCTCTTTCAATGCCATTGAAGATTACACAGTCAACAGCCGAGGGTTCAGCATCTTCAGATCAGTGGATAAAGAACCTAATCACACAGGCCTGGGATGCTGTGAAACGTCTCACACTGCAGGTAAACAACTAATTCATCATGTATAATTCATCATTATCATCATGTAAGAAGTTTTTTCTTATCTTTACTCTCGAAGTACAAATTGTTCTAGTAGTTAGTATCTTTTGTGCTGCTCTTTATGACCAATAGCAACACCATAAGGAATTATCCTCAGTACTACACACAAAATACAAGTACTAAACCATGCTTTCCACATAAAGAAATGAATGAAGATGCCTTTGTGGTATTTGTGGCAATTGGGAGTTATGAAGCTCACCTATATTCGGATAAACATTTTTTAAATCTGTAACGGTGCCCAACCATGGTATGTGTAGGCCACAATTTATTTTTATTTTTTTTCCATCTGTAAAATCATTGTGCTAATCTTTCTTCTTTTTATATTCTAAATATAAGCAATCATTGATTCTGTTTTGAAATTTAGTAATTCCTAAACAGACGAGTTTGTTCATCTATGGTGGAGCAAAACCATACAAAAACGGGATTTTGCACAACAGATAGTCTGTTTCCATGGTAAAATGATATAACCCTGGCCAGTGCAGCTGCCATGCATTGATGAGTAAGATAATTCTCCAACAACCCCGCAGTTCTAGTTTTGTTTGCATAAAGTAATCCAGGATTGAGTGTAAACGTATGTGCAGTGTGATTATTTAAACTGTTATGAAAACTGATGAAACAGCTGAGGGTAAGTGGCTGTAGACCAAACCAGCTCTATACCTAATGAGGTGTATTTATTTATTTATTTATTTATTTATAGGGCTGGGCAACGATTAAAACTCTTAAAATGATTAATCTTCCAATTAAAAAAAGTTAATCTCACTTAATCATCTTCTATACCGCTTTATCCTGTATTCAGGATCGCGGGGTCCTGGAGCCTATCCCAGGAGACTTAGGGCACGAGGCAGGGTACACCCTGGTCAGGGTGCCAATCCATCGCAGGGCACACATACATACACACACTCACACACTCATTTACACACTACGGGCAATTTGGGAACGCCAATTAGCCTAATCTGCATGTCTTTGGACTGTGGGAGGAAACCGGAGTA
>JAOVVA010000027.1:10589211-10601766 GCA_028565275.1 Leiocassis micropogon | reverse complement strand
CAGGTCTACAATTTTGTTTCTGGTGTCCTTTGACAGCTCTTTGGTCTTGGCCATAGTGGAGTTTGAAGTGTGACTGATGGAGGTTGTGGACAGGCGTCTTTTATACTGATGATGAGTCCAAACAGATGCCATTAATACAGGTAACGAGTGGAGGACAGAGGAGCCTCTTAAAGAAGAAGTTACAGGAGAGCCAGAAATCTTGCTTGTTTGTAGGTGACCAAATACTTATTTTTCCAAGGAATTTTCCAATTAATTCATTAAAAATCGTACAATGTGATTTTCTGGATTTTTATTTTATTTTGTCTCTCATAGTTGAGGTATACCGATGATCAAAATTACAGACCTCTCTCATCTTTTTAAGTGGGAGAACTTGCACAATTGGTGGCTGACTAAATACTTTTTTGGTCCACTGTATATATATATAAATTTTTTTATTTTTTTTATTTTAACAGAGATCTGTGTGCTTGGTGAACTGGAGGATCTAAGTGCATCAGTGGACATGCAAGATGTGTACACAAAACTAAAATGTAAAGTGAGCAGCTTCAACATTGACCATTACAGAAGAAGGTAGGACTCATGTGGAGACTAGGAAATGGAGAATGGTTTAAAGGAAAAAAAAAAATATATATATATATATGTGTGTGCACTGATGCGGTGCATTGTTTGGTTGGAAACACCAGTGGCTATGCACTGTATATACTGAGTTTGTGTGATGAGATTAGCTTTATGTTTTAGACCAGGTGAGGCTGACTGTTTTGAAGGAGTGATTCTACAGTGCAAGGATAAAGCAGTGGTGAGATCCTGCAGTTCTAGAACTTGCTGCTAAAACTGCACAGAGGAACAGACACAGTTATTCTGCCACACAAGAATGCAGTGAAAGCAGCAGTGTGTATTTTACCACGATCCCCATCCACAGACTGCATATGTGCTGCAGACTGACTGCAGAAAGTTCCAAAAGTGCATTGCAGTGTTTTGTCTCTTGCGTGGTTCTCCCTGCATCTCCTCTGATTAACTGAGCTGGTTCATGTAATTACTGTAGTTGCTGATTCATTCTCTTGGTGCTGAAGATTGGTTGAGGCTGGGTGGTTTTGTTTGTTCCTGAAACTTACTTGGTGATGTTTACTGCTCACCCTCGATCACGTTTTTCATGTTCACTCATGTACAGATATTCGGCGTATGCAATATTTATACCTGCTAGTGAGGTTCAGAAAAAAAGAAAAAAAATCATCCAGTTTGATGATCGTTTATTTCAATCATCTTGAAGATATAGCTTTAAAAACAGTAAAAAGTAAAATGATCATTTGACTTTTAAGATGATACAGGTACAGTAGGCATAATATTGCCAGCTATAATTAAACAGCTAAATTGGTATTTGCAGTGACAGTGCGTATGCTGGCAGCATGAATCGCAATAGACTTAATTCAATTTAATTCAGTCCAATTTTATTTGTGTTGCGCTTTTGACAATTGTCAATGTCGCAAAGCACCTTTACACAATCAAAAGAAAAAGTGGATCCACTGAGGTGGATAGTGACTTGATTCTGACCTGTATAGTATATATACTGTAGTAAACCAAAATATTTTACTAGTAATTGATATTTATAAAAAATACATTTTCAACTTTCGTTTCATTCATTTTCATTAACGTGTAGACTTTCAGTTTTAATTCAACAAAAATATTGAATTAATTTTTCTTTACAAAGTACCTTCAGTTTTATAGGCTCAAACTAATTAGGTAAATTATCATGACCACGAAGATTTTTTTTTAATACTCAGATGCTTGTTTGAAGTCTGGAACCCTTAAACATGACCAAATTCTGAGTCTCCTCCCTTAAGATGCTTTGACAGGCCTTTACTACACTATAGCTGCCTTCAGTGTCTTTTAGTTTGATCTTTAGTAATACTGTATGCGTAAAAGCAGTTAAACTGGGTTCAAGTGAGATGATAACTAAGCTCTTTAAAACATTCTGTTTTTTTTTTTAAATAAACCCTGTGTATTTACACAGACTGCCATAATGATACACATGTCTAGTTTTGAGTATTTAGTGTATTGAGCCTGAAAAAAAGTAATCATTTCCTATATTTAATTCCTGTATTTTTTATTAAGACATTTGCATTAAGACTGCAAATAAACCTTAATCACATCTTGCATATCGTTATATACAAGGACAGTAAAATAGGAAATACAGCACAAACATTTAAAATTTGTGAGGATCAAAAAAGATCCACTCAGATCAGTTAGAATATTGCTGTAAAAACTTGCATTTAGGCCTTCTGATGGCCTTTTTGCAGAGGAAATCGTCTTTTGATGTGTCTTTAATTTCACCATACTGGTGCTGCTTCATCACTTTCCAGTGTTACAAATTCATGAAAATCTTGTCTTTTTACCTTTTACGTTCCCTCCCCCCCTCCTTTTTAAACCTTGCAATGGGGTTCTAGTGGGAAGGCTGGTCCCATGTGGCCAGGTGCGTGTAGTGGGGTGCTGCTATCCTGCACGGACAAATTGAACCGACGTACCCTGCTGCTTCGCCAAGCCAAGCACCAAGACCCTTTGAGCCACTTCTCTGCCTTCTTTTCTCCTGTAAGCGCTTCTGTTTCCTCTCTGTTTTGGCAATCTAGAGTTTCCAGCAGCCTACAAACACTGAGCACAGAACATTTCGGATTAGTCTGTACACGATTTCAAACACTCCCCAATGTTTTGGCTAAAAATGTAATTGGCTGAATTTAAAATCAAATTCTAGAGCCAGACCTTTGTGTGTGTTTTTGCAGTAGGCTGCTGAACGCTCAGTTTCCTTAATATGCAATCAGGCAAATCTAATGAATGCCTTGCAATTTTGTTCATCCTTTACAAGATCATGTTTTTATGGTGTGTGAAAAAGTGCTGGAAAAATTAATACGAATTGTGTTTTAAAAATGAATTAATAATTAATAATAACTTTGACAATAGGGACGATGAAAGTGATTTTGCATGTACTGTAAATCCTGTGACATAACATTCAGAGACATTTGTATATATATATATATATATATATATATATATATATATATAAAAATATAGTACTTTATTTCATCACTAAGTATAGCATTGCACATTTAACATGAAAAATTCTGACCAAGTATAAATTAGTATATAATAAAGTCAGGTTTCACCTTTTAAAATTTTTATTAAATGTTCTTTTTTTGTCTGGTCTACTCCTATTTGTTAACTTGTTTATTTTTTTGGAAGTAAGACTAGAACTATAATAAAAGGCTCTTTGTTGAACAGATGGCAGCAAAAGCTTTGGAGGCATGTCACCAGCCTCATGGCTTCCTGTCACTGACGTACACGCAGGCCGTGACCTGCAATGTTCTCCATAAGCTAACAGCACGACAGGAGAGAACAGGACCCCAAAGGCTGAGAAGTGGTGGGTCGGACGGCTCCCCACAGCATCTGCACGAAATCCTGCTGACTGCTCAGCCGTTTGACCTGGTGCTCTCATGCCCCCTGCTGGCCAGCATAACCCAGGTGTTCCATACAGTATCGCCTCCACCTTCCAGACGGACAGTCAAAGAGTACCGGTCAGCTGGCCAGCCAATGAGAGGGCGTGCCTTCTGCTCAAGCAGTCTGCCACTCATCTATGTTAATACCAGTGTGATCCGAGTCTTCTGCCCGCTTCAGGACAGCAGTGAGTTATTTATACAGTTAAACCTTGGATTGCGAGCATAATTTCGCTCAAAAGCATGCTTGTATATCAAAGCACTCGTAATTATTAAAGCGAATATCCACATAAGAAATAATGGAAGTTCGGATGATTCGTTCCACAGCCAAAAATATTTATATAAAAATAATTCCTATTGAAAAAATAATACCTTTGAATCGTGGCTAAAGTAAAAGGAAAGGAGGAGGTGGCCTCCTGTGTATGGCGACTTTCTCAATCACACACACTAACACACTAACAGAATCGCTGCTCTGTCGGGAAAACATCTGTAACAAGGAATCTCTGTAATGACACTTGCTTTCGCCTACTTTTGAGGATTTCACAGAAATGTGACGTTGCATTGTTGTTAAACAGATTGATCTCCCTTACTAATACAGAATTTTTAACCTAAGCATTTTTCTTCACAGAGGCCGTTGATGCAGGCGGTTGTTACTAAGGAACAGTCACTACACTTAAAAAAAAAACTCTCACAAAAAAAAAATGCTTTACGTGTGCGCACACATGGTCACAATGTAAATAGTACACGTGTACACGGATGTGGACTATACGAGTGACGTACTGTATGCGCACTGAGACTGAGCATTGGAGACGGTTACCCACAATCCCACAGCACAAGAGAGGGTAGAACCATTCGCTCAGTTGTGATCACGTGACACTCAGCAGACAAATCGCATGCGTACTACTCGTATATCATAATGTTGAATATATAAGACCTCGCTTATCTAATAAAGCTAAAATTGATTTTAAAATTTTGCTCATCTTGCAAAAACACTCGCAGACTGAGTAACTCGCAGTCCAAGGTTACACTGTGTAGGGATTTAACCAATGCTGGCTATATACAGTGCCTTTTGCTTTTTTAGAAATATTTAATAAGACATTAATTGTTTGCAACTGATGATTTGATGTGTGACTATGCAGATTTTAATCTGAAGGAGAAGACAGAGGACACACTTGTTCTCAAGATAGGATCAGTCAGCATGGCTCCTCAGGCAGATAATCCTCTCACCCGCACCATACTGCGAAAAGATATTTACCAGTGAGTACACTGATCACACTCAACCCTCCAAGGGCATCTGTCGGTGAGTGCAATGTGGAGAAACACACACCCCCACCCCCACACACACCCACACACCCACCCCCACACACACCCACACACCCACACACACACACACACACACACAAACACACACACCTCCTTCATATGATTTTGTATTAAATTGTTTTTTTTATTGGCTGATCAATCGGTTGTTTGGTTAATTGATTAATTGAGTAATTCTGACAATATCATATCAGAAAATCAGTTCTGAAAAGAAAAAACATTTGTGGAGACACACATATCGCACTGGTTATGTACAACAACAAACGCAGCATACACACCCCACTGGATATACAATATCAGTTGACATCATGTTGGATTCATTTTTCATTGTAGTGCCATTTGGGAGATGTCAGGATATTCTGATCACTGGTTGTTTAATTATTGATTATATTTTTTTTAAATGGTCCTTAATTGAAACAAAATTCCTACAGCAGCTTTCCTACATTTCCTGTTCAACCTACAGTACATGTAAAGTACATGTTACATTTTAGTTTGTATATTTAAGCAATGTTACACTAGAGGCAGAGCTGTTGTGCTTGATATCAGCGTGTGATATACACTGAATAAGTAAAAAAACAAACAAACAAACAAAAGCTTATATTATTCAAAAATCTATTAGGCTAATAATTGTTCTTGATGACACAGATTCTCCTTATTCGGCTTTTTTCAACAGCTATCACTACACAGAACTTGTTTCACAACATATCCCTTATTGTTTTTAATGTTTAATGTCTATTCCTAATGCATTACCCTGCATTGCCACTCTTCAGTTGAGGAAACCATACTGCAGCTATCACACCGTCCCTGAACCTTTTGGTTTAACTTTTTCACACTGCCAATCTCCCATTTACAGTAAGACCTGTTAACTGTTAACAAAACCGAAGTGCAATATCACAATATATTTTGCCAGGCCATTGGTATGAGAGCTGGTGAGTCTTCTCACACATGCTTGAGATTGCTTGTGCAAACCTGGGGATGCCTGACTCACCCTTCATCTTTTTGGAGATGAGCAATGTTTGGAGTGAAATCTGACTAGGTTGGTCCTCGAGTGACGCAGTGGTAAAGTGCTTACCCTATCATCCATAGATCGCTAGTTTGATTCCCGGGTGATGTTGTAGCCTCGCCTCCCGAGCTGAAGGCCTGGAGAGAGCTGTTTGGCCAAGCTCTTTCACAGGGGAGGGATATGAGGTACCCTGCGGTCTCGCATCAATAACGGCTTTAAACCAATCACAGGCGTCTGCGGAAGGAGCGAATAGGTCTGTTCTCAGAGTGTGTTAGCGTCACACTGCTTAGAGGAAACACATGATGGTGTACGACCCTCCCTGACTGGTAGTAGTAGCCTTGATGTGAAAGTGGCCTAATGATGGGTGGGAATTGGACACGACTAAAATAGGGAGGAAATTGGAAAAAATCCCCAAAACATTATTTTTAGATAAAAAAAAAATGTACTAGGCACTCAGACACCACCACCAAGCCTCTTTCCAGATGTGGGTGAAAGTGGCACTAATCTAGACTTATTGTGCGCTTAGTTTTTTCTTTTTTTTTTTTTTTTTTGGTAACTTTGATGTGATTTGTAGATTTGCTTCTTGTCTGTGTGCTGCCCTTAAAACGGTTTACTCCAAAGTTACCCCTTTGGAGAACATTGAGCTCTTGGTACCAACAAAAAGTGCCTCAAACGTACTCCCCTGTGCAGCCCCTTCACACACATATACAGTTGATCTGCCGTGGTCTCCACAAATGACCAGTGAATCAGTTTGGTGCGTTAGTTCACAATGCTGAGGCTAACTTAATAGCTTGCCTTAAGTCATTCAACAATGAGCAGGTATGCAGTGTGGAGACAGTCAAACTTTGTGTTCCTTAAAAAAATGTTCTGTATGTTTAAGACTAAGGCTAGATGTAACTACACTACAATACAGCACTAAACTGTTAACCTTGCTGTCTCTCCTCATCTTCAGGAGAGCATTGAATCTGGGTGTTCTGCGTGACCCAGGGTCAGAGGTGGAGGACCGTCAGTATCAAATCGACCTCCAGAGCATCAATGTGGGCACTGCACAATGGGGGCAGCTGCAGCCTCAGGGAGAAGGAACGAAGGGCAGCACACCACCGGAGGGTGAAAGAAGTTCTCAAAATCCAGCACTGGAGTGGAATATGGCCAGCAGGTACAGTATGTTCTACACCATCTGTACCACACCATTACAGGTGGTTCTCAGGTTGGAAGGTCTTTCAGGATTTAGGCAGTCGATATGAAGCTGCCAAGAAAAGAAGCAGCCATTTTGGGTTTACACCTGCCAGCCAAGAACAGGAATTTGAGACTATCATGGGCACAGGCTCACCCAAACAGCATCAGAATTTTCAGAGGTTGGTTTGTTGTGCCTTCAGAGATGCTTTTCTGCTCATCGAGGTAAAGAGTTACTTACAGTATAGACATCCTGCACAAACACCCCCACACTAACAGAAACACTGCACTGTCGAGAAACTTCTTTAACAAGGGACCCCTTTCATGACGCGCGCATGCACAAACTAACGGAAACACTGTGCTCTGACAGAGAGAGACTAGATCTTTAACATGGAACCTCTCTAATGAAACTTGCTTTTGCTTTATGAGCGCACAACACACACACGTGGTCACAATGTTATAATAAACAAGCATGGAAGCCGATAACCCACAATCCCGCAGCGCGCGCGAGAGAAGAACCTTTAGCTCAGTTGTGATCACATGATGCTCGGCAGGCAAAGTGGATACATACTATTTGTATATCAAGGTCTTGCTTGTTTATTAAGATAAAATTTATGTAAAAATTTTGCTCGTCTTACAAAACGCTTACAGACCAAGTTACTTGCAATCCAAGGTTCCACTGTAGCTAGTTTCTTATATTTCATGTACTGTAAAGACCTGCATGATTTTATGCATTGTGCAGACATAATTGGTTGATTACATAACTACATAAAAGAAGCAAGTGGTCCTTTTAAAGTGAAGAGTAAATGTATATGCCCAATCAAACAAAGCAAATATGAAAATGGACACAAGAAAATGTTTTCTTTTGTCCAAGAAAAACAGGACAAAACAGAACAAAATATCCTGCTAACAGGAAATAATGTAAGAAGGAATGTATAAATAATGCTATAAACAGAAGAGTAATTTTGTATTACACTGTGTGTCTTTATTTAGTATTCAGAAGCACCAGGAAAGGAGAGCAATCCTCACACCTATCCTTACCGACTTCTCCGTACGCATCACTGCCGCTCCTGCCATCATCTACAGTAAACCTGTCTCCTCTGACAACAGTGCAATAGAGGTACAAACAAGACATACATTTTTAGAAACAAGTATTAGTAAATGACAGTCATGGATTTATACCTTATCTGTTACACCCATTTACATATACAGTATTTCTACCAAAATTCATATTTTGGTTTGTTGCAGTAGTTGCTGTACTCTGGAAAGAAACAGGGACATGTGGGTGTGTCCCAGAACGTGTGTTCGCCGTTTTACTGTATCTCCTTCCCATATTGTTTTTCTCTGTAGGATATTGTGGTATGTGGACACAGTCTGGAATTGAATGTCACTTCACCCCTGGAAATGTTTCTAAGTTTGTCTCAGGTGCAGCTCATCCAACAACTGATACTTTCCAACATGGTTATTCTTGGGTCTTCAGAAAAAATTTCAGAGGTAAACAACAGAACAGAATTTTACCATACCCCCAGATAAACAAAAGCAATTCATTAAAATGAACCCTAAATGGTCACTTGTCTTCTGGCACTTGAAGGTGTAGTTTAGTTTTCATGCTGCATCATAAACAGCATCTTCTAATGCATAATGTCCCAAATGGACAATGTGGATTTTCTGCGACCCCAAGTTTTGACCACCATACATTGTTGCTGTTGTCGTTGTTAATAATCATAATATTATTATCTATACATATAATACAACTGTAATATTGGCATGTCTGTTCATGCGAAAAATAATTTGGGGGGACCTAAGATAAATACTGTAATAGAACTCATCAAGATAATTTTTGGAATTTTTGTTTGTCTGTTTCTTTGTGCATGCATCATGTAAAAACTACTGAACGAATTTTAATGGGGGTTTTCACTGGTATATTTGACCGAGCTTGTGGTAACATATAGGCTTTCATTGCAGTTGGCATTGCAGATGTGAAGAGATATGCTAATTTGACATTTAAATGAAAAATACACTTATACAGTATCATAAAAAAAAATCAACCTTGAAAAAAGCATTAGTTCATCTCAAAATTCAACAGATGGCGCTGTACATTTTTAATACGCGTTTATGTGTGCAATTGAAATCTACATGAACTAAGTTGTGGCCTCATCTATTTATTATTATTTGAATTCCAGATTTATAATATAGAGCTAATATTTGATCAGAGGCACTTTAAAAATTATTTATATTTGTTTATCTTCTGTATTAGTCTTAGTCTTGAAACCTGACATAAATAGACTGAAAACCTGCATCACAGTCTACGTTAATTTCTGTATGGAAAACATATTTCACTTCAAAGAGGCAAGGCACTCAAGGTAGTTTTTAACAGGAAGAAAATAACCTTCAAAGTCAGTTAAAAGCAAGGTGGGTGCAGAGAGAGTTGAACATTTTAAAATAAGCGAGAGAAGGGATTGATGCAAAAGGAAGCTGGAAAACAAGCTGCATCAGATCATTGGAGATGTGGAATAAAACAAATACTGGTTTCATCTGAAATGGTGGCAAGATGAATATCACCTAAAGAGTATCTGAACGAGTTTTTAAACAGGTGTAGCGGTGGATCAATGACTGATCCTGCACCACATACTAATCTACTTCACATGTCACTATAAACACCCACAGCTGCACCCCCAACTCCCATCTGCTCCATATCTGTAGATCCGACCACCACACTTTCCTCTCTGGGCCCAGTCTAGTATCCAGCATGGTCACTATGAGCTCAGATGCTGTAGAGTTCAGAAATCTCCACAAGCAGGGATGGACCTCCTACTGCACAGCCGGTGTTTACTATTACAGTTACATACTGGACTGGATACATAATACCAAAGCAGTCCACAGGAAGCTACAGAGCAGACAGGATTCTAGTTTCATTTGGGCTGTAAAATAACTTTTATTGGTCTAGTCCTGGCTCATGGCCTGTGTGTTTGACATCCCTGATGTAAAAATATATTTCACAGATTAAACAGCAAAGAAACAGCAGCACCCAAATCTTGGGTAATTTGTGTTGTTTGTTTAAGCTCTTGGTTTTTGTTCAACATGTATTTGATTCTGAGGTTACATTTAATTTAATTGGTGTAGTTAAAAATAATAATTAATTACAAGATCTTGAAAGGATTTAAATTGCCTTTGCATTTTGATTGTTATTAAAGTTGGTGCCGAAACATACTGTACTATTCCCAGGCTATTGGAGCATATTTATGAAGACGGTACTGGACATCTATTGAAAACTAAAGCTATCATCCTTAAGCAGTTATAGAGAACTTACAGAAGCATGTGTACCTGTTGTGCAGCAGGGCAAAAGTTAATAAATTATTATTAAATGCTACAAACAGTCTTTCCTTTACTCTGCAGTCATTATAGAAAATAAAATACGTTTTAAAGTTTCATAGAATGCTTAAATATAAAAATTAAATTTTAAAGTCATGTGATCCAATTATATAGAACACTGAAAAACACAAAAAAGTTTTTTTTTTTTTTTTTTTTGACTCATGTTTTTTTTCCTTTTTCTTCTCCTCTGTGTGTTTTGCATGTTTAGAAGCACAGGCACAATCTTCACCGGGGAAATGTAGGTGCTGCAGGATATGTGGAGACTTCGAAGATGAGTAGCGTCCCCTGTGGTCAAGACAGTGGCTTTGGCAGTGACAGTGAACATCTGCGCTTTCTTCATTATGACCAACAGAGCACTACTAGTCACCGCCAACTAACATGCCTCTCCCGCCAGCCTACCATCACCAAGAATCTCTCCTTCATTCCTTTTGACATCTTTCTTACTGCCAGCAGCCTCACTCTCATGACATATATAATGACCCAGTCCTCAGGATCTACTGCAGAACCGCCTGAACATCTAAGCAAGAAATTGCTGAACATACCTAAGGAGGATTCAGAACACATGGAGCCTCGGGTGCCTGAGTTGGTCACAGCAGCAGACCTGGTCAATTCTTCCCCAGGGGCAGGGTTTCTCATGTTGGAAGGTTTGTCCTCACCCAGCAGGGAGCATTCAAGGAAATCACTGGGCGTTACCGTTGTCCGACAGCCTGGGAGACGAGGTGTAGTAGGTGGCCTGTTGCAACCACTTCTTTTCCTGCAGCTCACACAGCCATCAACACTACTTAGCTGCCACCAGCGCAGACAGCGCTTGGAGCTCTCGCTGTTTGACCTCACATTGAAGGGCGTTGCCTCTGATTATGCTCAGCTGGGTAGGCCACCTTTCTTTTCACTTTTCACTCAGACTGATTGTCTCATTCTGTGTTATAGTCTTATCTCTTAGTTCTTTGTACTGCTTACCTACAAAATGTATAGATTTTAGCGTGTATGGGCTCAATGAGTATCCAGCCAAGTTGCCAAAAAAAGTATGCATTAAGTTCATTGAGGAACCAAACAAACTATACTTTAAAAAAAGCAATATACAATACAAATCTTCTAAAAATTACAGCATCAATGTGGCATGACGTGTGGGCGACCAGCCTGTGGCACTGCTGAGGTGTTGTTGAGGGCCAGGTTACTTTTATAGCAGCCGTCAGCACATCTGACTTCTTGGGTCGGGTGCTTCTTATCTTCCTGACCAGCAAATCAGTTAGTTTTGGTTTTGGCACTGTTGACAGATGCTAAGTCCTGCTGGAAAAGCATCTCCATAAAACTTGTCAGCAGACAGAAGGATGGAAGTGCTCTAAAACCTCCTGATGGACGACTGCGTTGACTTCGATGCACTGACTCTAGCCTCACTCCACTACTTGTGAAGCACTCCCAACTTCTTGAATCATCTTTGCTTGAAAATCGTAAGGCTGTGGTTGTCCCTGTTTCTTATACACTTTTTTCAGTCAACTTTCCATGAATATTCTAAGATACAGGATTTTGCGAAACAGCCAGCCCTTTCAGCAATGACTGTCTGTGGCTACCTTTCTTGTGGAGTGTATCTATGATCGTCTTCTGAACTGAGCTGACCTGTCAAGGCAACAGTCTTCCCTATGATTGTGGTTGCAAATTAGACAAAGAGACACACAGTATTTACAGTATCTCATTCAAACTCAAAATGAAATATTCACATTTTTGAGATTTTTCACAATATTCTACTTTGTTGGCATACGCTTTCCCTATATAGTAGAACATTAAATGTGCTGAAGTGGGAGAAGGCTGTAAATGACCACTTACAGTACAAGATTGCTGCATAATTGGTGAAAATCCTCTCTGGTTTCTAGCATTGGGCAAATATACATTTTTTGCCTTGGGTAATACTTTGGTTTGTAGTTTAGCTTTCTCTCTCATTTCATTTAATTACTTCTGAATTTCTCTCTTTCCTATTATTCTTAGACACAGGAAAATCTCTGCCAGAATCTCTGGACTATAGTGTTTTTTGGTTAGAGACAGTGCCAGGAGAGGTAGACAGCAGGACCGGAATTCCGCCACCTCTTCTTTCTCTCTGCATCAGAGACTTCCTTAATGGGCCAGGTGGGGCTACACACACACACACACAGAGACACACACAGAGACACACACAGAGACACACACAGAGACACACACAGAGACACACACAGAGACACA
>JAOVVA010000027.1:10561565-10573200 GCA_028565275.1 Leiocassis micropogon | reverse complement strand
TAAATTTAACTAGGAAAGAATAAAATAAAATATACAAATTAAAGTTAAAAATAAAATAACTGTACAGCAAAAATACACAATATAGAAAATATATGAAGAATATATGAAGAAATATATGAAGATTGAAGAATATATGAAGAAATGTAGAACAATAAGAGCAGCTGTACGAATAGGTACATATTTATGTATTTTTGTTGTGTATTAAATGCTGTTCCTATTTCAAGGAAGCATAACCTCCAAAAAAGAAATTTACTTTCATGGAAATTAGGTGCACTTCATATAATTAAAATGCCATAATTTAATGATTTTGTGTGTATACTTAAAATTAAATAATTGACTTTTTAATAGACTAGTAGTCTATTTCTTTAATAGACTTTTTGTTAACCATGTGCATGCATGTGCACTGTATGTGTATTACAGTGAAGAAGGAGATGTATCCCCCTGTGCAGTACCTATCTCCTCAGCTCTCATCAAGCAGATTCTGAGTAAAGCTGGCCCAGAGAAGATTGAAAACCTCAGCAAAATACTAGAACACTTCTATGGCCCCAAACCTTCTACCTGGCCCCCCTGGCCATATACCTACAAAAACACAGACAGGTAATCAAACAGAATATACACTGAATGACACAGACAGGCACGGGAATCTAAATGTGTGAGTGCTTTAACTGAGCTCTGCGTTATGCACTATAATTTTGAGATTTGTGCTATTGTTTATGCAAGTGACCGTATAATGTATAAAACAACATTTCTAAACTAATTGTAAACTCACTGACTACTTCATGATTGTTAACATGGGAGCAACTCAATACATGTAGGCATAGTTGTCATGGTCAAGACAATCTGCTGAAAAAAAAGATAAATTAAGTGACTTTGAACATGGCATGTTTGTTGATGAAACATGTTTCACCAGACGAGTTGGTCTGTGTGTTTCCGAAACTGCTGACTTTCCTGCGATTTTCAAGCACAACCATCTCTAGGGTTTAGAGAGGATGTCAAAACATTCTGAGTTTTAACCAGCATATAGATAGCATTATTTCAACAACACACTTAAAAAAAAAAAAAAAACCCAACAACTATAAATAATCCAAATAGGAATATTTTGTTTGTTTCTCTAACTAAGAGCCTGATGTTTTTATGATGTCTGTGCAGGCTGGAGACTGAGCCAGTAGCTCAGTGGGACAGTCCCATTCAGGTACGCTTGTGTGCATGGAGGGCAGGTTTGAGCACACTTCTCGTGGAGTTGCTGCCTTGGGCTCTGCTTACCAACCATTCTCAGTGGGACCTGTGGCTCTTTGAGGCAGAGAGCATTGTTCTCCAGATTCCTGCTGGCAAGACCATCATCCTTCCAAACTTTAAGGTAGTCTGGTTGAACCAGCATAAATGGAATAGATTTTAAAAAAATGCTTTGTAGAGGGTTTGCCTGTGTGTCTGTATGTATGTAAGATATACAGTGTGATGGAGAAAAGTATAGCTTTAGGAGTTTGCTGTATAGAGACGAAATGTCTCATGGTCATAGGTCTGTTTTGGTGTGTTTGTGTTGTAGACGGCATTTCAAATCGGTCTTTACTGGGCCGACACAAATACAGTCCACAAGTCCGAAGCAATGCATCTGCTGCATGATATAACTTCACCACGCTGGACGGAAGTAGGAGGAGCCAATGTCCTAAGCTTGGATGAGGAGGGCCTTGTGGATGTTGCCATTTTTCTTGGAGCCCCGCCCAAACAAAAGGTATGTAAAAGAGAAAATGTTTGTAATGTATTTTAGTGATGTTGAGTCATTTATCTGTGATTTAATAATACATTTTGTTTATGTGTCATCTGTCAGTTTGAGTTTAAAATTGTATAATGCCTTCCATGTGAAAGTTTAGGTCTTAAAAGAAGGCCCCTTAAAGAATTACTTCAGTTTCTCACTAATGACCAGAGGGTGGTGACCAAGGACATTACAGTCAGCCAAGTACTCAGGTCCATGAGTATCAAACATGAAGCCTTGGTTGAAAAAGTATTTATGTTCAAGTGACTCCACTTAGGTAAAGATGCACCTAGTCCACCCCAAAAAAATAACCAATCTTCGTTTCATACAGTGGGACATGCTATAGGCACACAATAAGAGCATGTGTATTATACTGTACACAAATAGTTGGGTCTGTGAGCACACTGTTTGGCTTAACAGGATTTTAGTAAGCAAATACTTAATTGCCTTTAATTGTATAGTTTCTTATGGAATAAGGAAATAAACAGGGTTCACCTTATGATGCAAACCACTCATGACACACAAGAACAGAAACGACAGATCCGACTAAAAAAAAGAATAGAACATCTACAGTATAACGCCTGCCCAGTTCTGTAAAATAGACTCAGGCAGGTGAAACCAACATTTAATTGAACTGAACTTATGAGAAGAGAGAGTAAATAAAAGGAAGAGAATATGGTCCCAAACATACCATGTCATCTTTCAAACATGTGTTATGGCATGGGAAAGCAATGTGACTGCTGATAAAAAAAAAAGCAAGACTCATTTTGTATAGAGCTATACTTTCTGCTCATATTCAGTCAAATGCTGCAAATCTTATAGGATGGTGCTTCAGAGCACAGATGGATATTGACACAAAAATAGCGCAAAAGCGACTTAAGAGCAAAGAAGGGAAAGAAATGGAATGTTCTTAAATGACCTGACCTCAACCCAATTTAGCATGCTACCAGTGAGAAAGTCCTACAAACAAGCAGCAGCTGCAGGAAAGGTCATTGGTCCATGAGTTTCAGACTGTATTTAATACCCAGGGCCTGATATTGTGTGACAACATTGTTTTTTAGCCAAGTTATCTCCTGGTCAAATTATCTCATACTAAGTGGATAATAAGTTATCTTTACTAAGTGGAGAAAACCTGAATAAAATGCAGTTTCACCCTTTTATCAAAAAACAAACATAATATTAATATTAAAAGTGCAAAAAATTAGTATACAAAAAGATTGAATATCCTTTTCATGTGTGCATTCTTTTGGAAACCTGTAAATAATTCCAAGTGTAAATTAATTAAGTTTTACAAATCCAGTAATAGGAAGAAACCTCAATAAGGTTTGTGTGGTGTTCATATGTATATATGTTATAATTGCAAACAACTTTATTATGGTTATAGTCAGACATTTATGCATCTTTAGGAATGCATCACAGGGTACCATGCTCACACTCATTCATTCATACCTGGGGACAATTTTTGAGTGAGTACTTGAATTTTTCTGATGTAGGTAAGAATGAGGTCTACCATCACTAGGAGCTGAAAGTGCTGACTGTGCTGTTTTTCGTAATAGTGTTGTTGTTGGACTTTGGGGGAACTTAACTCATGTCAATGTAACAAGTAACACGACTCAAATCTTCTGTCCCATCCCCAAAACAGCTGTGCCAGTTCTGCGTGTCCTCTAGTGTGAAGTATGGGATTCAGATCTTACAGATTGAGGATAAAACCATTTTGGTGAACAACACGAAGCATACCATTAATTACAGAGCACTGCTGTCTGAACATCCACTTTCTTCCACTGACCAGGTAATGTAACATATATCCATAGTTTTGTTTTTTTGCTTTTAATCAGAGAATGTATTTTCCTCAGTCAACTACCTTAATCTAATGCATGTCACGCCCCACTCTAGCTAAATAGTTATTCACATACAAGTGTGTGGACACTGGGCCCTGGGTCAGAGGCTGACAGTCCTTCCAAGTCTGCACTGCCTTCCTGGGATGTGTTGAAAGAGTGTCCCACAGAAGAGCTTGCATCGTTGCTACCCCAAAAGCGGATTCTTCTCAGCTGCATGGCAGATTCCAAACAGGATGAGAAATTATGGAGTCTGCCAGCCCCTGTGCGATCTGACTTTCCTAGGCAAAGTGTGGCAGTGCCCATGGAGCAGATGCCTGACAATCCTCTCACCACCAGGTCGGTCGTGCCTTGCATGGAAGCACAGAATATCTATTGTTTCTTTCTGCTGTCTAATCTTTCTAAAATTTGGTCTCTTTGGGAGGTAAATCCCTTCGTGCCCACAGTAACATGATGTGTATGTGCACATGATTTAGGGCCCTGGTTGTGACATATATGGAGCACTTAGGAATCAACTACATAGCTGTGAGTGAGGACCCATGTCCCCGTATGGTGATCCATAATCGTTGTCCTACGTCCCTGTTGCTAAAGGAAAATCTTCGAGGTAAAGTTTGTTTACATTTATATCTAAGAAAGACAATCAGAAAAAACTCAGAAAAATCAGCAATTTTGCAGCATTTTAAAATGCTTAGTATTGGTATGTTGTTAAATTTTATATATATATGTGTGTGTGTATAAAATGTGTGTGTGTTTGCACATACTGTGTTTATCAGAGCCTTCTAGGGCAGAGGTCTTGTCTAGGACGGTGCCCCCTATGTGCTCTGTGCACCATGAGCTGTACTACCATTCCTCCAGTTTCCCTGAATGCAGACAGAGAGATACTCTCCCGACAGTGGTGCTCAGCATCGCCTCTGATCCATCCACCCCTGTGGGCACTCCTACCACGCCCAAATGGACTGATGATATTGACATTAACAGCCCTGGAACACAGGTAGTAACTTATGTTCATTTCAGTACTAGCTAGCTGCATCTTACAGGTAAAGAGTGTTTTGCCCCGCTTTTGAGTTTAAATAAAACCAGAACTTTATTTAAAACATATATTTTGTGTTGTCCATTTGATTTTTGTGAAAATAGGACTGATAGTATTTTTAGCCCATGACCTAATAAACCAGTATCAAGATATATTTCTTGATTTCGACTTTACTGATTCACCAATTATAAGGGTGTCTGCCAATAATGTTTATAAAGATACAACCCCAAATCAGAAAAAGTTGGGACAAAAAAATAAAACGCCATTAAAAAAAGAAATTAGTGATTTCTAAATTTACTTTGACTTGTATTTCATTGTAGACAATACAACAGACATTATTTAATGTATTCCTCATGAATTTTATTTTATTTTTTTCAAAATAAACACGTATTCCAATTTTGGTTCTTGCAACACATTAAAAAAAAAGTTGGAACAGTAAAGCATTTACCACTTTGTAATGTTGCCATTCCTTTTCACAACATTTAAAAGATGTTTAGGGACTGAAGACACCAAGTGATGAAGTGTTTCAGGTATAATTTTGTCCCATTCTTCCTGCAAACAAGTCTTAAGGTTGGCAACAGTACGGGGTCTTCGTTGTCGCATTTTGCGCTTCGAAATGCGCCAACGAATTCAACACACATTCTCTATTGGAGACAGGTCGGGACTGCAGGCAGGCCAGTCAAGTACCTGTATCCTCTTCCTTCGCAGCATTGTTTTGTTGAAATATGCATGGGCGTCCCTGGAAAAGATGCCTTATTGAGGCAAAATCTCTATGTACTTTTCAGCATTAATGGTGCCATCACAGAAGTGCAAGTTACCTTTGCCAAGGGCACTGACACAACCCCATACCATGACAGACCCTGGCTTTTGAACTTGTTGCTGGCAACAAGGATAAACCTTTTCTTCTTTGGTCCGGAGCACAGGGCATCCATTTCTCCCAAAAAATACATGAAATACTGATTCATCTGACCACAGTACATGTTTCCACTGGGTGATGGTCCATCCGAGATGCCTCCGAGCCCAGAGAAGTTGACGGCGCTTCTGGACATTGTTTACATAGGGCTTCCTTTTGCACAGTACAGTTTTAACTGGCATTTGTGGATGTAACTACGTTTTGTGGTACGTGACAAAGGTTTGCCAAAGTAGTCCTGAGCCCATGTGGTGATATCGCGTATACTGTAGATGAATGACGTTTCTTCATGCAGTGCCGCCTGAAGGATCGGAGATCACGGTTGTTCAGCTTAGGCTTGCGCCCTTCTCCTTTACGCACTGAAATTTCTCCAGATTCCTTGAATCTTTTAATTATGTTATGCACTGTTGAAGGTGAAATATCCAAATGTCTTCCTATCTTTCTTTGAGAAATATTGTTTTTAAACATTTCAATAATTTTGTCACGTATTTGTTGGCAAACTAGCGGTCCTCGGCCCATCTCTGCTCCTAAAGGGCTAGACCTTTCTTGGATGCTGCTTTTGTACCAAATCTTAATTACAATCACCTGTTGACATCACATCATTATTTACCCAATTTACCTGATTACTAGCCCTAAATTGCTCCTGTCCCAACCTTTTTTGAAATGTGTTGCAGGTCTGAATGACAGGAAAGGATGTATGTTGTGTTGACCAGACAAAACATGATATATTTTGTGTTCATATTGTCTGCAATGAAATACAAGTCAAAGTAAATTTAGAAATCACTACTTTCTTTTTTTATTTGCGTTTTCCATACTGTTCCAACTTTCTCTGGTTTGGCGCTGTGGTTAAACCTTGGATTGCGAGCATAGTTTGTTCCATAAGCGTGCTTGTATATTAAAACACAATGGAATTTTTCCATAAGAAATAATGGAAACACAGATGATTTGTTCCACAGCCCAAAAATATTCATATAAAAATAATTACTTAGTACGCGCACACGGATGCTAACTATACGAGTGACGCACACGCACTGAGACTGAGCATGGGAGATGATTATCCACAATCCCACAGCACGAGAGAGAGAACCACCATTGGCTTAGTTGTGATCACATGACGCTCGGCAGAGAAATCTCACATCGGAGCACGCTGTCGTGTTGAAAAAGCTAGCGTTTATCTAGCGAGTAGCCTATATATTTTGCATTTCTGGGGGAGTATGTCTGCATTTTTATCGATAAATTGCACACGTTTATCAGCCTTTAGATCAAAACGCTGCCCTTTGTAAAGTAGAAGTACAAGCCACGGGTTTCCGCATGGCGAAGAACAGCTTTATTTCAGTCATAAATTCACAATCACATTCCAGCTATTATTTTCCCACTGTGGTCAAATAATGGCTGAAATAATTATTCAATGCTGGACACAAACAGCAAAAAACATAATGATTATTATAATAAAAAGCCTGAAGCACTTTGTGATTATATAATAATATTTACTTTATATATATAATTTTTTAAAATTCTTTTACGTTTTAACGGAGATATGTTGGCATATTCACGAATCAGGACATTCGCATAGTTAACACTATCAGATAGCCTACTATTAGGAAATTTAATTAATTCCAAGACCATTTGAACCGAGGCATTGCCATGTCTTCCATTGTTTTGTCCCTGTTAAGACATTACAAAAACTATATAAGAAACTTATTAGGAATTTTAAAGCATGATTTTGGACATCTCATTTCTTCATTATGGAAATAATATGAAGCACATATACATACATTCATAATGAAGGATCTATTGTAAAACAAAATAAAATTCATGTTTGCTTCAGCATTGGAAACAATATTGTTTTAGATTAACTAATTATACACAATTCTTCGTTGTACTTGGTCTGGCTTTTAGATAAAGTCCTTCCATGCGCCATCTGGCGGATATTCAGTAAAGCACAACACATTTATTTAAATTCCCGAATGTTGCTTGTGGAATTTCACGGCATGACACATGCCAAATTGCAGCATTTCGTAGGAAAAAAACGTGCATTCTTAATGCCCACATCTGTATGTATTACTCATTTATCAAGTTAAAATGTATCTAAGAAATTTTGCACATCTTGCAAAACACTCGCAATCCAAGGTTCCATGTGTGTGTGTGTGTGTGTCTACATACATGATTATGGAGTTGCTTCTTTTGTTCCCCATGCTTCCTTAATAAA
Source organism: Leiocassis micropogon (assembly GCA_028565275.1). NCBI lineage: Eukaryota > Metazoa > Chordata > Actinopteri > Siluriformes > Bagridae > Leiocassis > Leiocassis micropogon. The sequence goes on along the minus strand of JAOVVA010000027.1, from coordinate 10,565,466 downwards.
GTAATATAGGATCTTGTTGGTTATTTATTGTATAGTCATTTAGAGGTGAATATTTTATGTACATTCATTTGCTAATGTTTTAATATAAACAATATTTACTTTTGCATACTCATAAGGAATACCAATAATTTTGATATTTCTTTAAATAGATTAATGGAAGGTCTTCACAAGGATACTGAGGAAAAATATGTTTGGTTGTATTTTGTGTGTTCTCTAGGTGACACTTCTGCCAGGTTTTGGCTATCTGTATGTTACTGTAGCTTATCAGAGTGGCAGCATTATCCTTACCTTTGCACCTGAGAGTGATGATGCTGTGATCAGCCCATGTCACAGGTATACAACACAAGCAAATACTATAATACACTAAAATCTAAACTAAAATTTTTTTGCAATATCTTTGTACCAGGAGTTGATCCTGTATTAATTTGTTTCTTTGTTTGATTCCTGGCAGAATGTCTAATCAGATGCTGTCCTTCCATGTGATAATGAGCGAGGTTAGCATGGCGCTTTGTGATGACATCACAAGTCTGACCGGCTCGGTGGAGCTCTTGCGTTTAACTATGTCTAAAGTTTTGATAGTGATGCCTGAACCTACTACAGGTGACGCCCCCAGCCCTCATGGCCACCAAGTGCAAGTACTGTGTGGCAGCCTACAGGTGGACAACCAGCTTTACAGCTGCTCCAGTTTTCATTTTCCTGTCCTGCTGTGTCAGGAGCAATTATCAGACACAGACTCTTGGGTGAGTGTCAAAGACTCGATCCTCAGTCCTGAGGCTCTGGAGGAGTTACGCCAGATATGCTTCCTGTGTGTGGGCCTCACACTGTCCAGTAATGGGTACCACCTAGAACAGGTCAGCTTCAAGCTTAAACCAGCTCGCATCTATCTGGAGGACACTTTCATATACTACTTGAAAACACTATTCCACACCTACATTCCTGTTTCCACTGTGGGACACAAGAGAGTGTCAGGAGACCCCGGCCTCATTATACCCGTCCAGGTTTACCAATCGATGCAGACACTTGTTTGGCCTGTCCAACTACAGCGACTACTAATTGAGCCAGTCAACCTGTTGATGAGTATACATGCTTCTCTTAAGCTCTATATTGCCTCAGACCACACACCACTTTCCTTCTCCATTTTTGAAAGGGGGGGACTCTTTACCACTCCACGTCAACTGATACACGCACTAACAATGCACTATGCTGCAGGAGCCCTTTTCAGAGCAGGTGTGTTACTCATTTAATTAGAATGTATATGTTTTCTATGCACACTTATACAACCTAATATCTAACATAGGAAAACATTAAAATGTTGCTGTTGTCTGAATTATTTTAACTCCAACAAGCTGTGTATGTGTGTGTAGGTTGGGTTGTGGGTTCTTTAGAGATCCTGGGCAGTCCTGCAAGCCTGGTACGCAGTATTGGAAATGGAGTGGCTGATTTTTTCAGACTGCCATATGAAGGGCTAACACGTGGTCCTGGAGCCTTCGTCAGTGGTGTGTCTCGTGGAACCAGCTCATTTGTCAGGCACATTTCAAAAGGTAAAAGCACTTCCACTTCTGTTTAGTGCAAACACTTGTGCACGAAACAGACAGGCATATTGCATTTAAAATTTTCACACATGCTTATGGTATTTAAAAATGTATAAAGTAAAACAAATTTGGTTATTAAACAGAACATGCTTTACACCTGTTCTTGTGTAGGCACTCTGACATCCATTACCAACTTGGCCACAAGTCTAGCAAGGAACATGGACAGACTGTCCTTAGATGAGGAATATTACATGCGCCAGGAAGAGTGGAGAAGGCAACTCCCTGAGACTCTGGGTCATGGCCTGCGACAAGGCCTTTCCTGCCTTGGACTCAGCTTGCTGGGTCAGTCACTATCACACTAGCAAATGCACAATCTCTTTAAATCTAGTTTAATCATTATCTTATTCCTCACTGATTGCAGCATGTGTGTGTTTAATGATTTGCATTTTTGTATGTCTGTGTGTTTGTAGGAGCAATAGCGGGTATCGTGGACCAGCCAATGCAGACCTTTACAAGGTCTATAGAGGCTCAAAGCACGGCAGCCAGTACCGCTCGTGGTGTTATTTCCGGAGTGGGGAAAGGCATTGTGGGAATTTTTACCAAACCAATCGGAGGTGCTGCCGAGCTTGTGTCACAGACAGGATACGGTGTGTGTGAGATTGCAATTATGTTTGAAGTACCACATTAGTGGTACAGATGCTTGCTATTCTGTTATAAAAAGTGTGTATCAATAAATCAGAATATCATGGAATTTATTTTAAAAATCCAGTAAATATCAAAATATTAGAATAATTACTAAGCACAATCATAAAAGGATTATAGTGCAGAAATTTCCAACTTCTGAATGAAGTTATCCTCATTTATGCACTTACTAATTGGTCAGGGCTCCTTTAGCATGAATTAATGCATCAATGTGACATGACATGGAAGCGATCAGCTTGTGGAACTGCTGAAGCATTATTGGGAACTAGGTTCATTCTGAAAAGGGGAACGCTTTCAACAGACCAGTTCTTTTTCTCTTTAGCCCAGATAAGATGCTTCTGATTCGCTGTTGTCACTGATTCAGAAGTGGCTAGACACTAGGAATGCAACAGTTTTAGCCTATGTCCTGAAGATGGTTGTGGGTGGTGGCTCCAATCTCGCTCCAGTGTTATAAACATCTGCCAAGTTGTTAAATCAGCTTTGCTTGACAATATTCTTAAAGCTGGGTCATTGCTGTTGCTTATGCACCTAATCTTAGGGTGTCTAGGATCGTCTTGTGGGCAATTGTTAATTCAGCAGTCTCCTCCATGATTGTGGTTGCGTGTACGTATGCGTGTACATTGTGCATATTTTAAGATACTGGAATTTTTTTTATTACCTGTAAACCATAATCATAAAAATTTAAACCAATACAGGCTTGGGATATTTTAGTTTACATGTAATCAATTTAAAATATAGAAGTTTCAATTTTTAAATTAAGTTTAAAAAAAAAAAACTTTCAACAATATAAAAATTTATTCACAGGAGCTGATCAGCCATAACATTAAAACGATTACAGGTGAAGAGAATAATGTTGATTATCATTTTCCAATGGCGTTTGTTTGTCACAAAATATTAGGGACCAAGTAAACAATCAAGTCTCAAACTTAAAATGAACCATTGTTTGCCAATGTTGAAAGCAGTGGCCCCACTGTTGAAAGCAGTGGGAAACAATGGTTCATTTATTTCCAAGGCCCCAGACCTCAGTTTGACCAAGCATCTACTGTATTAAATGCACCGGACAAGTCAGTCTGATCCATGAGGGACCCACCCTGCAACCCGCAGCACCCCAAGGATTCACCGCCAACATCCGTCAGAACAGGGAAACCCACATAATATATGGCTTAATGTTTTGGGCTTTAGTGCTATGAGTTATCATTTTGTGTGTGTACAGTGGGGCAAAAAAGTATTTAGTCAGCCATCAATTGTGCAAGTTCTCCCACTTAAAAAGATGAGACAGGCCTGTAATCTTCATCATAGGTATATCTCAACTGTGAGAGACAAAATAAGAAAAAAAAAAGAAAAATCCAGGATTTACAAAAAAAAAATTAATTGGTGAATTTCACTGTAAAATAGGTATTTGGTCACCTACATTTGGTCACCTACATTGGGAGCAAGATTTCTGACTCTCACAGACCTGTAACTTCTTCTTTAAGAGGCTCCTCTCTCCTCCACTCGTTACCTGTATTAATGGCATCTGTTTGGACTCATTATCACTATAAAAGACACCTGTCCACAACCTCTGTCACACTCCAAACTCCACTATGGCTGAGACCAAAGAGCTGTCAAAGGACACCAGAAACAAAATTGTAGACCTGCACCAGGCTGGGAAGACTGAATCTGCAATA
>JAOVVA010000027.1:10544412-10557935 GCA_028565275.1 Leiocassis micropogon | reverse complement strand
GTGGCTCTTGATACATCACAAAGACTTGCTGTCTTGGTCACAGATGCGCCAGCGAGATGCGCACCAACAATTTGTCCCCTTTTGAACTCACCCATAATGTTGTGTGCATTGCAATATTTTAAGCAAAATTGTGCTATTACTCTGCTAATTAAACCTTCTCACTCTGCTCTTACTGGTGAAAAGTGCAATCAATGAAAATCGGCCACCAGGCTGGTCAAATTTAGCCATGAAACCTCCAACACCAAATTTCATTGTCCAACCCCTGTATGTAAATTTACTTGTGCCAAAAAAGATCACTTATAGGATGGATAATCCTGCTAATATTCTTGTGATTTGATTGTGATTATGTATTTCTATAATTAATTTTAAACATTTATATTGGTGTGTGTGTTGTACTATAGGAAGATGATGCAGTCTGTGGGGAATCCAGAAGTACACATGGCACTGTGTGTGTGCATGATGAGCAGTTCAGGGCAGGAGCATGCAGGCTGCCTGCTCCTAAGTGGCGAGGTGCTTTTTATTGTAAGTGTGTGTGAAGACACACAACAGCAGGCCTTTCCTATTACTGAGGTACAATGCCAACAGGATGCACACAACCCTGAAAAACTCACACTCATTCTGCACCAGCATCGGGTTACCAGCACCAACGAGGTAAACACTTTCTCTCTCTCTCTCTCTCTCTCTCTCTCTCTCTCTCTCTCTTTCTCTCTTTTATTTTATTTTGACTGTATAAAAAAATGTTTTTTTCAATACATTTTCTGTTTTACAGGTTGATGGAGTTCGTGAGCGCTTATCTGAGCAGCAGTACCGTTGGTTGATGGACTATGTAACGTGTGTGTCACACTACTTCTCCCCTTCCACAGTTTTCCAGCCACCAGTTGTCATGTCTCCTGAACCAACCCAAAGTATCACCAAAACTTATCACTACCGTGCAGACCCTGCCTACGTGCAAGTCTTCATCTGTAAATTCAACATGGTGAAGAACAGGGCACTGGACATTGGCTTCAGCTGAGAATATATACATTATCCTCTGGTGCAAATGCAAAGAATTAGTGAATGCTAATAGTAGCATAGCACCAGTAGTACCTAGTGGTGACAGCCACTGATGATTTGTGGTCAGTCTCCAAGAGTTATTCAGATTTTTGGGGGGGGAGCGTTTGAAGTGAACATAAAAAAAATACACTCCAGAGAGATGAAAAAAAGCAAGGCATAACCCATTTAATCTAGGGGGTATCTCTGGGTAATATTACTTTCCAATCTCTTCAAAGCCACAGCATCATGGACATAAAAAGCAAAAAGTGCCCAATGCTTTTTACTGCTTTTCATACCTTAATAGCGAAAAGGTAAATATTCTGTATTATTAGTTGAAGTTGAATGCCACATTTGTTCCAGGTGTCTGAATTAGGGCAAATTGTCGGCCTGCTTAAATGTTTACGTGAAGAAGAAATAGCTGAATTTAAATGCTCTTTATACACTATTTATATTGTTATTATATCTTATGCATAATTCTGTTTGTGCTTATGCCAAATTCTTATATGCTGTGAATAATGTTTGAACATTTAAATATATATATTTTGTAAATATAACTAATTATTTTGCAACACGTCTGTTTAAAATATGTGCTTGTGTCTAAGCTAATTGTTGTCTTTTTTCACTGACTGTGAAAGAAAATTATGTTTTAGTTTGGTCTATTTTTATCTATTTTAGTTTTATTTTTTTTATTCCAAATGTTTATATAAGAATATTTTTATTAAATGCTGATTTAGATTAATATTCCTAGCCATTGCAAGTCATGCAAACTCAGTGCTATACTGTATACTAAAGCTTTGAGAAGGGCAGACTGAACACAGATGGTGTTGCCAACTTGTCGACTTTGTTTTTTTTTTTTGTTGTTTTTTTGTCAAAAGCGACTTTTCTGGTGTTATTGGATACTTTTCAGAACTTTTGAAAACTTTAACGTGAAAGCACATATCGTTCTGCAGTTACTGTCCACAACAAGCTGAGGGTCCTGCTGTGAGCTCCTCCCTTCTCCCAAAGCCCTGACTGGAACTCAGTGTAGCCGTAGCAGAGAGGAGACTCACACCCACTGTGTCCACACTGCAAATGGATCGCCTTGGTTTACAGAGCGGGATGTAAATGTAAAAGTTTCTCCTCTGTCACTCTAAAATATATTATTAAAAATTAAAAATTATGGAATATAAAATTTATATAAAATTATGGAAATGTGTATGAATCAAAATGTCCCTTAGGAGCAAGCCGAGGGCGACAAGGAAAAACACTTTGAGATGGCAATAGAAAGAAACCTTGTGAGGAAGCAGACTCAACAGGGAACCCATCCTCATTTGGGAGATAAAGGATAGCAGGGATTGTAGCTCACATGTTAGGCGGCTGGAAGTTTAATATAACAGTTGATGAAGTTAATATGGAGTCCAGTTTGTTATGGGAGGCTGAGGTAGGATGATGGAAATTCCAAACGCATCCAGACCACATGGGCTAGCAGTTCACTCGTACTGCGGCGTGATACAATTTAATACTTTATAGGTCAAAAGTAGTATTTTAAACTCTATGCAAAATTTCACTGGGAGCCAATGCAGTGTGGATGGGTGATGTGCTCATATCTTTTGGTTCTAGTGAGCACTCTCGCTGCTGCATTCTGGACATTTTCTAATATTTGAAGGAGAATATTATGATATTTAGGCACCATCTGATCACCCTCTCTACGTCTAAATTCGCAGGTGTGCCTTGTCAAGAGATAACTCGTCACAACTACTGTCCATCCATCCATCCATCCATCCAGGAACCTCTGTAATTCAACTAGGCCAGTGGTGACCATTGGAGGCCAATGGGGACCATTGTATTTATTCCCATTTGTAGGACCGTGGTAGGACATCCGGTCAACATTCACACACTCATTCACACACTACGGGCAATTTAGAAACGCCAGTTGGCCTAATCTGCATGTCTTTGGACTGTGGGAGGAAACCCGAGAACCCGGAGGAAACCCAACAAGCACGGGGAGAACATACTCCATGCACACAGACTCCTCGCAGAAATCAAACTCGGGATCTGGAGGTGCAAGGTTAAAGTACTAACCACTAAGCCACCGTGCCACTGCAACTACTGTACAAATCCATATTATGGCAAGAAACACTCAGTTAAGTAAAGAGAAACAACAGTGCATCATTACTGTAAGAAATTAACATCAGTAAATACAAAAAAAAAAAAAAAATCTTAAGACCAAGAGCTACCTTTGTTGCTGCAGATAACTACTAGAATGACCAGCATAAGAAACTTACCGATTTACAGCGCCTTTAATTAAAGCCCACATAAATGCTTCTTGGAGTTCAAGCAGCAGCAATGTTTTCAACATCCACTGTTCAGAGGAGACATCAGAGTCAGGCCTTTATTCTAAAATTGTGGCAAAGAAACCATCTCTTCGTTAGAATAACAAGCCAAAGAGACTTGATGGGGCCAAGAAACATAAGGAATGGACATTAGATCAATGCAAAATGTACTGTTCCTAAGTGTGCACTAAATGTCCCCACTATGAAGCATGGGGGCGGAGGTGTGATGGTGTAGGGGTTGCTTTGCTGTTGACACTGCTCCACTTGCAGGTTGTAAGATGAATTTAGCCTTACCAGCACTAATCATTTTTTTCCCATGAAACAAGAACAGATTCTTGATGTGAACCGTGTGCCTTTGTCACAGATATTGTTCCCTAGGATGCCAACACATCAGAACACGTGGGTCAATAGCAATGTGGGTAAACCAGAGCAGGGGAATGGGACATAGTGACTAAAAAAAAAAAAATCAATAAATGATTACCATGATTGATCATGGTATTTCCTGCCAAAAGATGTTTGTCATGTTGTAGGTTTTCTCAACACATTACATTATGTTCTTTTGCAAGAATCTCTCCTAGTTCTGATTGTGGATCAGACATATGAAGTTGAATCTCCCTGACTGCAATTCTAGCCATATCCTACTTCTTTTTCTGTTTTTCAGCATTTCACAAAACCTCCCTATATCCATGGTAACAACAGGAGGGCTAGTAAAAGTTTCGACTTTCATATGAACCATTATCTACGAATACAGAGTAAGACACCGCTAATGAATTCAGTGCTAAACAAGGGAACCCATAAAACAGGGAGACATTCCTCGGTTAAAAAAAAAACTTAATGAGGTAATAAAATATATTTATTGCATACTGTTAATTAATTTGTAATATCCATTACTGTAACTATAAAGGGTAAGAAAAATGAAAGGCATCACTTTATGGAAATCTCTAATTTGTCAAGAAGACAAACTATTTATTACTTAGTGAGCATTTCCTCTTTCCTCACTACCAGGAACAAAAACAGATGTGAGGGCATAGAAAAAAGTAATATACATTAAGGAAGACTTACTCATTACGGTAGCCACAGTGTACTGAGGAAGTCTGAATGATGGCACAGTGCAGGTTTAATTCTTACCACTTAATCTTTCTCCTAATTTTGGCCACAACAGAATGCAAAGGTGAGTTTGATATTTGTCCACAATGAATAAATATTGCTTTGTATTATCTTATATATTTTTACATATTAGATATTTATGGTTCTGGCCTGGGGCAAGCTTGAATTCTTAGCTTATGGATTTGGGTTTTAATATACAGACATTTATAATCTGTTTGTAAAAAAATATGTCCAAATCAAAATAATCAGATTGTCCCTGATGAGCAAGCCGTGGGCGATGATTGCAAGGAAACACTACCTGAGATGGCAATGGGAAGAATCCTTGAGAGGAACCCATCATCATTTGATTGATCTCGTATAGCAGGGATAGATTTGCAGTTAGGAGGCTGGATGGTCTGTATAATAGGAGAGGTGTTTAAGTTAATATGGAGTCCACTTTCATTACTGGAGAATCAGGTGCAAAACTTTTTGTGGAAATTCCAGTCCTGAACTATTGAGTGACTGCAGTCACGAGTCCAGATTAACCAATAATGACAGATAAAGCAGATTATGATTATGGGGATAAGTATTTAAGATTCACCAAATATCCAAAACACTCTACTGAGGGCCAAGAGTTATTCGGAATCTTAACGCAATGCCTTGTGCTCTTTTATTTTGTCAAGAAAACCTAGGATTAAAGACAGTGCATACAAATATAGACATGGAGATTTATTTTGATATTGTGTCTTTATTTATTTACCTTATAGCTAGAGGTTTATTAATGTAGAATTTTTTTTTCAAACCAAAATGACTGAAGACAAATTTGTTTAGTGCTATATGAATCTTCATCCATAAATCTATATACTGTTCAAAAATAAAGAAGATCCGTGACCATTTCTGCTTTTGACTCAACAGGACTTTCCACTTCTCTTTTTCATATCCCATTAACTACATCTCAGTGTCCTTTAGAGCTGCACCCCATTGAAATTTCTGTAGCCACAAAAACCATTATACACTGCCTCTATTTGAAGGGAATTAAACAGTTTGAAGTGTGTCGCACAATGTGAATGTCCTCAGGATCCACAAACCCAGCACGATTTTTATCAAGCTCTATTCTGATTTTGTGTTAAATAGTTCTAATCAATTATACTGTCGTACAGTATATTGTGCAAATTTGGAATTGATTCTACCAATACAGAATCAGGTGCATTGGCCAAGTACAGTCATGTTTAAAAGTTAGTACCCCCTCTTTTAGTTCTAACACCAACAAAAAAACCATCTGATCACAGCAGGTCTTATTATTAGGCAAATACAACCTCAGACAAACAACATATAACCTTTTATTTATTCAAAAACAAAAAAAGTACCGTTCATGATTCACCTTAAGCAGCAATAACGTGAAGGAATCATTTTCTTTATGACTTCATCAGTCATACAGTATACCATTTTTTGCTGGTATACCTGTTGGACAGATGGCTTCACATTTACTTCTGGAATACTTGGGTATACAGAGGAGTTCATGGTTGACTCCGTGCCTGCAAATTGCCCAGGTCCTGTGGCGGGAAATCATCCTTCCTCCACTGCAATGGTTGATAGTGGGTATGAAGAGTTTCTGCTGAAATGACGTTGAGCTTTAAGACCAAATAACTCCACTTTGTTTGCATTTGTCTAAAGGATATTGTTTCAGATGTCTTGTGGTTTGCTCAGTTTCGTGAACCTGAGTCATGCTTCCGTGTTCTTATTAGACAAAAGTGCAACCCTTCCAAAAAAAAAAAATAACTTTAACATGCTCAGTGCATGGTGTAACCTTGGACTGAAAATGCTGGGACATCCACTCCAGGGACGATTCGCAAATGTCTTGAAAGCTTTCTACTTGTAAATAATCATTCTCACTATAGAACGTTGAACTCCAAATTTTTTGGAAATGGTTTTATAACACTTTCCAGATTGATGTGCAGCAACAATTGGTTCTCAAAGACCATTGCTTATGTCTTTTCCTCTTGGCATCGTGTTAATATGAGCCTATATGCTTTTATAGAGGTCTGCACACCTGCTCATGATCAATTAATCAAGGGCTGATTATTAGCAGCACTTGGCTGCAAATTACCATCTTAAATGCTGTGGACTATACTTACTATAGCCCATGCTTTTTTAAAAAAAAATTATGAATAATGGTATGGTGTAAAAAGATTATTTGATGATTATGTTTTTACACAAAACCACAGAATTAGAAGAGGGGATACTAACTTTTGAACATGACTGTTTTTTGACACCCCAAAAAATTATTTTGACTGTTGGTGATGGTACATAAGTACATTTGTTTTGTAACAAGATACTATCTACAGGAACAACATTCAAGAACTGTATAAATTAAATAATTACAACAATATAAAGAGTATGAAACAGAATAGCAAAACCAGTAAAATCAGATGAGTTTGCTTCTGATCTGTGAAATACGACTGTAAAATTTTTACTTTACTTGTTTTTGTATGTATTTGATCGAGTGTTCACATAAAATGCACCTGCTATTTAAATGAACATGTTATCTCTGTCTCCTCTTTCTTCTCCTCTTTCCAGCGTGTAACAAATCAAACATTTTTGCAGTGCTAAATTCAGGTGTTACACTTGCATGCCCCTCCTCACAAACGTCTGAAGTAATTTGGGAAGTTATTCAAGGTGGAAGCAAAGAAAGAATTGTAACCAACTGCTCATCATCCTGCACCACAGAAGGCAATAACAATGGAGCACAGCAACGTCTGTGTGTAATGAGAACAGGGCAGGATTCACAAAAAGGGATTGGATCACTGATCATTAGACCCGTGAAAAGGAGAGATGGAGTTTGGTATCAATGTACAGTGCGGAACGGAACTAATTCATCTTGTTCCGAAGTAAAAATTGTTGTCAAAGGTTTGTTTCTAAGCAAATTAAAGTTATCTAGTTTTAAAAATATATATATTCTTGTAGGATTTAATATAAGTGGTCTTACTTATTATCAATACTACTACTACTGCATTTAATAATAATAATAATAATAATAATAATAATAATAATAATAATAATTTGTATCTGAATATAATTTGATGGTTTCGCTTTATAATGGCTTGTTTTTCATATTTTCAGATGAACCTCAACTTGGTTTTATTGAAGGTAAAGCAAGATCACTGTGGTTTGCCTATTCACAAACATACACACGTCTTTTGGTTATTTACTGTAGACTGAATTTAGTCTTAATAAAAAAAAGTGTACATCAGTAACTAAACTCTACAACACATTGATTAAAAAAAAAAAACTTGACATGCTGTGTAATTTCAATTTGTCTTTCTTACATACTGTATTATATTACTTTTGTGAATGCAGTCTTTATTATTACTACCCCTTGTTCTCCCAGTTTTTTTTTGTTGTTGTTGTTTTTTTTTACAGAAATTGCTCTTTTTTTTTTCTTCAAGAATACTTTCAGATCCTGGTCCTTTTAGCTGTCCTCTTATTGTGACATTTACTTTTACTTCCTCATTGTATGTTGTCATGTATTATCATTTTAATGGCTTCAATGATATTGTATTGTATTTTTTTTTTAACCTGGTATATTCATTGGTTACCTCGGAATGAGATGGCACCAGGATGCACTACTGGAATGAAGCAGGTTATCAGTGGCAGTGAGATACCTTAGGCAATTATATACTGGAAAATATTTGGGTCTTTAATACATGATTCTTTTTATGTTATGGCAGATTGGTGGATATGTGGATTACAAATGTATATATTTTTACATCGTTTTTCCCATTTTCACTGACCCCTTACTTTCTCTTTCTACCGTAGTTTATTAGCCTTGTTCTTTGACCTTTGCTTGTCTCTTGTTTTTGTTATTCTTTTGTGATGCTGTCTAGACCTCTGCTATGGACTGTGACCATGATTTCTGCTTTGCCTTTAATTAACACGCTGGTTGCATTCTGCAATTTATCTTCGCACATTACAGCTACAGAGATGTCATTTATACTTTATTTACACTTTACCCTTATTACTGTTTTGTGGGAACGTATTAAATTTTATCCAGATTATTTGGTCTAAATCAACATCTTAGCAGTAGTGGGCTATTTTTTTTCTTTTACTTTTCTCATGCTAAGACCCTGAGTTACTTGAACTTATAATTTCTTTCTTGTCTTTTTTAGAATGCAGACCCTCTGGCCCACATGAAGCACTGCTGAACTCAACATATACACTTCAGTGCCCTCTGACCAAATCACATCTTGGTAACCTACAGTTAATCTGGGGGACTATTGAAGGACATGAGACTGTTCCTATAACACGCTGCCCCACGTATTGCACCTCCAGTGTGGCCGAGAGACCACTATGTGACAGAACGAAAATAATGGAAAATGGGACAAAGATTATCATCAGTCCTGTGGAATCCACAGATTCTAAGTGGTTCTGGTGTGCACTTTCCAATTCCACACCATGTTATCGATTTAAGCTTATTGTCAAAGGTTTGTTTCAAAAAGTTTTTTTTTTGTCCCATAAACCACAAACTTGATCTTCTTAGGTTTTAGTTATTGCACTTTATATATTCTAAAACGTTAGTAATTTAATACTTTGTATAATAAATGTGTAACATACATTCCATTGAAATTCTGGTCCATATTGACATGATTTCATTATGCAGTTCCTGTAGATTTTTCAGGTGCACTATTTTGCTTAGAATCTCCTGTAAAACCCCATCCCAGAGATATTCCACTGGGCTGAACATTGAACATTGCTCATTGTCATGTGAAACCAGGTTAAGGTGACTTTGACATGGTGCATTATCATGCTGGAGGTTGTGACCATGAAGGGACGCACAGTTTGCGTCTGTACTGTATGTTTAAATAGGCTGTTGCATTTAAGTGATAATTGATTGGTGTTAAGTTCTTAGAAAACACTATCTCAGCAGAACTCAAGATTAATTGGGTGGGCTTCATTTTTCTTTAGCCTTCAGCTATCTTGTTTTGGGAAACCTGTATCCAATGCAGCCTCAGCTTTGTATTCTTGCCTGACAGAAGTGCAACCCAGAATGTTCTTCTGCTGCTCTAGCTTATCCGCCTTGTCGTGGATTCATTCTCAACACAATTGTACAGAGAGTTACTTTTTGTCAGCTTGAAAGAATTTGGTCATTTTCCACCAAATTCTGAGTGTTTCTATTTGCAGAAATCTCACTCCACTGGATGTTTTTGTTTCTTTCAATTGCATAAGTATGTAGGTGTACTGTATGCAGGTTGTAATTTATGACACTTGTCAAATGCTAAAATATTTGCAATGACAGAAGAGCTTTTGAATAGATTTCAACAAATGATGCAAAAAATTTGACTCCACTTTGTATCCACTTCATGACAGTACTTCACTTGGGCTGTGATCTAATTCATTTTACATTATTTTTCAGATACTGCTTCTCTTAATCAGACAAATAAAGGTACGACATAATTATATATGTTTCCCAAAAATATGACATTATTATAGCAATAATAGTTTAAATAATGAGAGCATTAATTCTAATTAGAGATGACAGATTCTGCCAATCTCAAATCTCAAAAATCTTGGAAAAAAGAGTTCAAGCTCACTGTAACAACAATATTTTATTTGAATCATTACAGTCTGAGTTCCGTGCACCTAGCACTGCTTTGGTAAAAATGCTAATACTGGACTCTTAACTATCCTTGTCCTGCTTGGAAAATAAATTTTCCAATTTATTATGTAAAAAGTCCCATTTTGTATTAAAAAAAAAGTGGTCCAGGTGACAGCAAATAATTAAATATTATGTGCTAATCATTCCCAGATTTTCTTTTCTTTAAATCAAGTAATTGTCTAAGATGGTTCAGATGCTATTGAAATACCCTATTTCAGATTCCTACTAAAAACGGTGAAAGTATCTGAATAAGCTAACTAACTGCAGACAACAGTCATAGAATTGTAATGAATTATTTATGTAATAACTGAAACTAAGCCCATATAAAACTGTGTTGCACAAAATAATATCAAGAATTATATGTGTAATACTGTCACAGTAAACATTCTAGAGCAATGTGTTAGAGGAAAAGTTGGTAATGTGTTATTGTGAAGTTGGTTCACACAGCTTAAAGTGCAGACTTTCATTTCCTTGACATTTTCAAACTTGAAATTGCTGTTACAAAATACATCCTGTTATATAGATTTAGTAGACACCTTTATACAGTAAATGTCGTTTACTGTCAACGCTGACTCATAATCTCATGCTAACTTGAAGTGAATGGAGAAGTTCTTACCTTTTCAGTCTTGCTTTTACTCATTGTGTTTGCTCATGTTACCACTTCCTTATTACAACTTTCTAACAGTTTCTCACTACTCACTCACCACTACTTTTTAATTACTCAGTGGAGTCTAAAAACAAAATTAATGTTGTTTTTTTTCATACTTACAGATGAAGGTGCAACACAAAGCCCAATCAAATCAGATGCTAGCAGTGATCGAGTAGTCAGTTCTCCTGCTACAGTGATAACGATAAGCTCAGCAATGTGTGTTTTCCTCATTGTGGCCACACTGGGTGGAGTATACGTCTGTTTCAAAATGAAAAGCGCAAATACAGGTTTGGACATTTTTCATCACTGTTTATTTGTTACTGTTCTACTGTGTAGCAAGCATATACTTTAAAGGACATATTTGTAGTGACAAGATTTAGCATTTATTTACCAGTGCCATAATAAAATCTCAATTAAGCTGTACCCCTAAATTAAAAAAGTTACTACTGACAACAACAACAACAAAAAGGCATCATAGTTTACTAGTTCACATAAACAAACCAATCACTGAATCATTTTTGGTGTTTCAGTCTAACCCACATTTAACAATTCAGCTTGGGGTGAGCCTTTGTTCCAGAATTTTCTTTGATCCCATTCAACTCCTATGCAAACCATAGCTTGGATTGTTATTAAATTGGATAACTAGGTACTGATGCTTTCTGTGACATAGACATATTACCAAGACACTATATTGGTCACTGGACTGTACGTCAACATGTCTGCTACATGGCAAGACTAGCCTGTAAAAATAAAAATCCAAGTTAATGGAGCTGCATTTATTTCTGGATATTTAAGCAATATTGCTTTTATAATACAGTTCTACAAATGACATTTATGATCAACAGATTATGATGTTTGTTTATTTAATCAGTTATTTAACTCCACCAACACATGTCCTTTTATGGCTGGTGGAACTAGCATTAAGCTGGTGACTGAAAGTAGGTGTAATTAACAATTATTAACCAGAGGTGTCATCTTTATATTTTGTTTATTTATTTAATCATTTATTTGTTTTTGAGGGGCACAATTCCATTGCATTGTCATATAAATTTTGAGAAAATTGCCTAGTAAATTAACTTGATAGCAAACAACAACAACCTCATGTTACGAGTTTATCACTGATGAAAATTCTGAAGTTATTAGTAATCTACAAATGTATTAAAATCATATGGTTGTCATGTTGTGAGCAGAGATTGGTTATTTATATTATACACCTCAGTTAACATGACAGCACTTACTATCTAGCCCATTCATTGCTCTCTAGTTGGAATGAACCAAATAACCAAATTATTATTATTCTATTGTAAAAAATAAAAAATAGAATACCAATTTTTAATCTGAAAAAGTTGAGGAGGTATGTGTTCCCTTAAGTTGAATGGCTATAATGCCTCTGACCAGAACATCTGTGAAACAGAGTGGAACATATAGTTAAACGTCCCAGTGCTGTTATGATCTATATTGCCGCTCATGGAATACCTCTTGTCCAATCAAATTGCTTGGTTGGAAATACTTGTTGTATAAAAAGCATGATAACATTCCTCAACTGATTTCAATGAGGTATTTTTACAATAAGAGTTTATGATCTATTTGTAGAACACAAAAACAGTTTTGTTTAAAGTTGCTGAGAAACTCAATAGTTAGGACATAATCACAATTTGATGCTGAAGAGCAGAAGTTCATATCAGCACAAGGCTTATGATCAAGATTGTACTATGCAGTTAAATATAGTGTACATGCACATGATAGAAAATAGTGCTAATGATAAATCTTTTTCACACAGTTGAACCTGAGAATCCTTATGAAGATTTTAAAGACTTTCTTCGCAATGGTGAGTATCTTTACAAAATCAGTTGCCAAAAGTATTTCGATCAAAATACCATGGGCACTAGCATGGAGTTGGTCTCGTTGTTGCTGTTATAACAGCCTCTAGTCTTCTGTGAAGGTTTCCCACCAGGTTTTTCAGTCTCATTATCGTTATACCCATTCAGCCATGATAATAAAGTATCACACTGATGGTGGATGAGAATGGTGCAGAGTTGGTGTTCCAAATCATTTCAAATGTCTTCAGCGAACAACGGCCTCCGGAAGAAAAAGGCTGTAGAAGTGAGAAGTTGAATCTGTTTAATGACAATGCAACGCCACATTTTAGCGGAAAAAAGGAGCCACAAGAAGTGTCACTAGAGAGGTTTCTTGTTAAAGTTCAGACAGAGCAGTGATTCCGTTAGTGTGTTTGTGCATGTGCGCGAGTGTGTGAGAAAGTCATCCTACATAGTAGCCCCCTCTCATCTTACTTCAGCCACAATTCTTTTCAAAGGTTAGGTGCAGAGTAATTTGTTTTATTTTAATTTATATTTTGTATTTATTAATTTTATATTATTATTTTTGGGTTATGGAATGAATCATCCAACTTTCCATTCTTTCTTATGAGGAAATCCACTTTCATATACAGTACAAGCACACGTCCGGGACGAATTACAGTATGCCTTAATTCAAGTTTTAACTGTTTAATGTGTTTATCCATAGCAAAACCATCAAGAAATAAATATTTAATTTTAAACATTTTCACGTTTTCATGAATATTCCTTTTCTTTCCAGACACTTTGCAGTATTCTTTTATAAGGAATGTGCCTGAAACAACCTACACCTGTAAGTTCTTGTGCATTATTATTATTATTATTATTACTATTTATTTTTTTTTACCTTTATCTCTACACGAACATTGTTACTGTGGTATGCACTGCCTGGCCAAAATAAAGTGACACTACTATTCTGTTGGCCTTTAACTTTAATT
>JAOVVA010000027.1:10494340-10521984 GCA_028565275.1 Leiocassis micropogon | reverse complement strand
CCACATCATTGCATTCAGTTTTTATTCACGATTTGTATAGTGTCCCAACTTTTTTGGAATCCAGTTTGTATATATATCAAATAATGTTAAAAAAATTATTGTAAAAATTTGTAAAAATCCAAGTCAGGGATCTGTGGTTTTTGTTTACAGTCCATAGTGTCCCTGATTGTAATGAGAGAATTTCTGCCCTAAGCAGCCATATAACTGTTGGGCACAACATTAGGCCCCTTTTTTTTTTTTTTAACCTGTATACTCAATTAATGTAATGATACTGTATGGAGGCATACAAATCTCAGTGTTCTCAATTTTTTTTTCTCAACTGTGCATTGCCTCTCCTTCCTGCAGTCTCAGTTACAGTCATGTCCCTATCCTCAGGGCAGAGCCTTTTCTTAAAGCATGTAATAGATCTGTCCTTGAGCATGTCCTGCCAAAAATTTAATGTCTTGCTTCTATTCTTTCTTCTTAATGTATCTATTGTTCAAAGGTTGCCTTGCACGTGATTACAGTCTTACACACACACACACACACACACACACACACACACACACACGTGCAGAGACATGCGCACCCACATGAATGTTAAAATCAAACAGGACTAAAAGCAAAAGAAGCCTACATTTTTGAACTGACAAGACAGAAATAATACACACCAAATTAAACACACACACACACACACACACACACAGCTGGAGTGTTGTTTAAGCTATACATTAGCTGTCTATTTTGTTGTCTTTCTTTATTTCTCTTCTCTTTCCTACCCACATCTGTCCCACCCATGCCTTCTCCCTACTTTCATTCTTTGCATTCCATTCATGGAAACCCCTGGTTTCAGTACACAGCACACAATCCTTGCCTTGTGAATTGAAGCAATTATTTTTTTCCACTGGTGTGTTGCACTGAGTCATTCTGCATTACAAACACATTACCTGAAATAGCACAAACACGCATGCATTGATTTTCTTTACTGTCCTCTACCGTGTCATAAAAAGGCTGGTTGTTTGCTGTAGACAGCTGTTGCTTGACAGAATTTGTATTCTGTTTTATGTGGATGCACACTGATTGTATGATCTCAATGTTGTTTTTTTAACTACTGACAGCTAAAAGTAACAGTAAAAAACAAAAAAAATGGTAAAAATCCTTAACTAAACTAGCTGATTCTAATTATTACAACTCATAAGCCAGGTAGTCTAGACCTAATCAGTGAAATCGCCTGTTTGTACAGAAGAAGAACTATAACACATGGCACATGTTGTCTTGATATTTTTGGCCACCACTTTATACATAATGTATGCAGTGGATTCCAGAGTCTGGGTATATAGACTCATTTTGTATTTAAAATATATTAGTCAAATACTGCAAATTCCCAGCGTTGAAATAACACCCAGAGTGAATTTACCTTCAACACCCTTAAATGAAGGCATGCAGTGTTTATAAAGCTGTAAAATTTGTTAAGACCTGGAAACCCTGTACACCATAGTTTAAATACCTTTCTGTACCAGAATGCATAATTTTACATTTTTTAAATTTTATTTACATTAGAAACACATCCTTTATTTAGTTTTATTGTACTTTTGTTATATTTTAACCAGTTGAAAATGTGAACCTAAGGCAGACCTTCAGAAATGATATTTTTCGATGTGTAACAAATTATCACTGTACCATATTATGTAAAATAAACTATTACATTACACTGTGCTTTAAATAAGATTAGGAAGGTGTATTCAAGTCCTAAGCAGTTACAAGCTATAGCCTTCTATTTCTATACGCTTTTTAAATTCTGGATGAATAATTAGTATTAGTAATGGAATCAGGATAGCGGGTCCTACGTAAACAGCATTCTTTCAAGAAGATTGAAAAGGAAGGACAGGAACATGGAAAACATGTAAAGGAAGTCAGGAAATCACCTCCTCCACTCAGAAACCAATGTCCCACCCCTTTCATTAATGTTTCTTTGTTCAACTTCATGGACAGGAAAATAAACAAGCTTGGTCCTGGGAACTCTGACGGGTGGGGTAGTGAGGCACATAGTTGTCCAAGCAATAGTAACTCTCTAAATAAGAGCAGTAAACTTCCATCATTTGCCATCAGCTCCAAAAAATAACAGCATATACAGCCTCTTTAATACATCAAATTTAATTAATATAAGTTACCCAAGTCAAAGTTAGCAGTAAAACCAAGGAAGAATTTTATTGTAGCTGATAAGGAGCTGTGATTGCACTGTGGTTAAGACAATGGTAGGGAGTACTGATCGGAAGGTCATGAGTTCAAACACCAGCACTGCCAAGCTACCACTGTTGGGCCGTTAAAAAAGGTCTTTGGCCCCAAGTTGTCCTTCTGCCAAATGCTGTAATACACTTAAGTAGTGACAAATGCTTTGCAAGAGCCACTGTTACAAAAAAAGCTTGCTTCATTTAGTCTGAGCCTTGAGTGAACTAAAAAGAAAAGTGATAGAAAGCGAGATTATGGCTATGTTAGAACATATATGACTGTCTGTTGCATTTTATGTAGGTGTGTGGGTTTGTGTGTGTATGCGCATGCTTATATTCTGATGAGCTTAGATCAGCTGGCTTTGAGTCTGCCCATCAGCAAAATCATTGTTCTATCCTATCCCTCCCTTTCATTAACCATGAGGATTTGCAGCGTAGAGCCCACTGTCTGTGATAGTGCTGCAGATTTTTTTTATTTATTTATGCTATTATTTATTTACATATTAAACATTTCTTTTTATTATGATTATTGTTATTATTGTCGTTGTTGTTGCTGTTATTATTATTTTACATACAACTACTTTATTAGGTGAGTATGTGGTTTAATCCTGGAAAGTTTCCACTGGCTAACAGAAGGCCCTCTCTTTAGCAACATATGAAGAGTTCTTTTACATCAGTTTAACCAGTCATGGTACCATTCCAGGGAAGGAATCCCTCCTCTGTTTGTTCGTATGAGGGGAGTGGTTGTGTGTGCGTGTGTTTTGGGCAAGAGAAGGACACTGGGATTTCTCCTTGTAGACAGGGAAGGGAATCCTTCTTAGTTGCTATGTCATCCCATCAAACCAGAAAATAAAAATGTTTCTCAAAGTGAGAGAAAGTATTTCTCTGTTGTGGTTAGGGAAGCACTTCTGCTCCCTGAAGGCCAACACTGTGAGAATGAGAAGGAGCTTCCTCCCACAGGCTATGCAGGCCCTAACCACAGATTATACCTTGGACTAATCCTTCGGACCACTCATATAACACCCACAACACCTCGACATTATTAATAATACACAAGTTTTATATATTTTATATAATTTATTCATTACATATGTCACCAAATTTACTACAACTACCTCAGCCGTTTTACCCATTTGTAATAATATCCAGACATGTTCATATTTTCCTTTCCTATCATGACAATCATAACTGCCGCTGCTACCCATTCCTTCTACATTAAAATAAATAAATACATTTCTATATCTTATATTTTTCTCTGAAATCATATTCTTATTCTAATTTCTGCATTTTTATTTTTTCATATTTTCCTTTTGTAAAATGTGCTCTTAGTGTAAGTGTATGTATATTTAATTGTTAGTTAAATTGTATTTTATTTGTTGAAACAGTTATAAAAAGCATTTTATCTTACATCATACTATTTATGCTTGTATTGTATGTGCGGTGAATAAACTTAAGAAGCATACACTGTGTGGGAAAGGGATGATTTGTTAATTCCCTTGAATCTTAAAATAATAACCATATGACCTTCGGACGTAACCAAATTGCAATACATGAATTAACAGAATAAACAAGAATGTTATAATAGGAAATAGGAGTTGCACATTTGTTATGAGGAAAAAGCTTGCCAGACATGTTAGAGCTAGACTAGAGGTAAGCATCAGGATCTTGTGAGACAAGCACTCACTGTCAATTAACTTATCATCTGTACCGCTTCATCCTGGTTATTAGGGTCCCGGGGGACCTGGAGCCTATCCCAGGAGACTTAGGGTACATCCTTAGGGTATGTCGTTGGGTACATCCTGGACAGTGTGCCAATCCATCGCAGGGCACACACACATACACTCACTCACATTCACACACTACAGGCAATTTGTGGAACGCCAATTTGCATAATCTGCATGTCTATGGACTGTGGTAAGAAACTGGAGTACCTGGAGTAAACTCACCAAGCATGGGGAGAACATGCAAACTCGATGCACACAGAGGCGGGAATTGAACCCGGAGCTTGAAGGATCACATATCTTAACAAACAAAGATTGTGTATCTTCACACATACATGTGGGCAATTGAAAGAGGCCTTTACAGTTTTATGTCATTTACCACTATCTGGTGTTGCACATGGTTGCAACCATGATCCAAAATCTAGTGGAAAACCTTTTTACAGGAGGGCTGTTACAACAACAAAACAACTCAATATTATTGCCCATAGTTTAGTGTTCAAATATAGTATAAAAAAAGAAGTACTAAAAAAAAAAAAACCTCTGGAAATCTGGGTACACTAGAGGAAAGTTAAAACAGATTTAAAGAGGAACTGTGGCATCCCCTGATCCTGCCTGTGATTTAGGCTTTTGCTTCCAACCGCAGTCACTGTTGCCATGGTGCTACTGAGTTATACTTTCCAATAACAAAGAGAGAGGAGCGAGGGTGGTGTCTACAGAGAGATTTATAACTGTGAGGAATGTTAGTATGTGTGTACCTACAGTACCATTCGCAATATGAACCTGAACATAAAAACATTTTAATTAGACACTATAGATTAGAAAATAGTATTTAGTAATAGAATCCATTTTGCACAATCCACAATCTTATTATGTGTACTGAATACATTTCATATAATTGTAACAGAAATATAAAAGAATAAAAAAAAAAAAAACAACTTCTCAAACAACCATAAACTTTAAAATAATACAACAAAAGACAAAAGAAATACGAAAAACAAAACAAAACAAGAAAAGTGAAAAGAAAATGTGTTCTGGGGTCATGGAAACATGGAACAATCATGAATAGCCAACATGAGCCAGCCTTGAGCTATATGTGCTAAGCTAACCCCCTTTTTTCTTCTGAACAAGGATAGAGGCTTCAGCAGCAGAATATTTGGTTTTGCTAACCTGTTAATAATCCATTGTGCTAGCTACAGCAAGTTCAGGTGCAGTTCAGTTATCTGTCCTTTACTTGCTTTAAAGATGTTGTTATGATTATTAAAGTGTGTTATCTGGGATGGTGTCGAAGGATAATTGTGTATATAAACACTTGGACTGATACGGATAATTAAGAACTTGTCACTATATGTTAGCTAAAAGAGGCCAAACAAACCCACCTTGGTTAGCTTCACAGTGTATCATTAAAGATGCACTACCCTGCATACATGTACACTACAGTTCATACCAGATGGTTTAAAAAAAAAAAAAAAAAAAAAAGATTTGCATTATTCCTTACCAGGTTTGGCATGATGGCAAAAATGTAGGGAAACAATGTGCCCAAGTGTTGTTAGCAGGTTAACAAGGCTGGCTAGCATAGCATGTCCAGCAGTGAACAGTGCAGTGTACAGTGATGGCAACATACTCAATCCCATGATGCATAGCTCTTGGCCACGGGCCTGTTGGTCATTAGGCCTGTGGAAGAAGTGTGGAAAACTCTGAACAGATAATACAGAGGAAGAACCCAACCCATTGAGGAGACTGAGGGTAAGTGGTGCTACTGAGCAGCAACACACAGTAAGTTAACTGTGTTAGTGTTAACTGTAGCGCAAAGTCAACTGTAGAGCTAGGAAGAAAACAGGGCATTGGAAAACAAAAATATAGCACTTAAAAAAGACAAAAGGCTATCACTATTTTAGGCAAAAAGAGGTGATTACAAACTGTTAAATCGATAGCTCAATATGCTCTAGGAGTCATGGCCTTGTTAAATGTTACTGATTGCAAATGACTTTGTTGAAGGATCTGGAATGTGGGTTGATTCTTACAGCCCCTGGCAGTTAGCTGGGATAAAAATACAACTACACAGTAAAATCTTGAGTGTTGATTTAACACTTTCAGAGTTCATTTTAGTCCAACTGGTCTAATATAAACACTGTATGGTGTTAATTTAACACTCAAGGTGTTAACTCGCTGTGAATTTTGCTGTGTACTTTGCATGAAATATGGACATTACAGTTGGCAGAGTGAAAAAAAATAATATTTGGCTGTATACAATAAGAAATCTTAAACCCGTGACAGACTTCCATGATAAATCTTCGAAAACAAGTATGAAGATTGTAGATCTGTTAATTGGATGTGCTGTCTGTTAAAAATCCACTCTAGCATTAGAGGCCTATAAACTTGAGTCATCTCTGTAAGTTAGAAAAGCAGAGAATGGAAGGAGGTGTACATGCAAAATGGTTGGAGGAAAAAAACAAAAAACGACCAACTAGTGAGTGGTGCCAAGTAAAAGCCATGTATGGTCCCATAAACCGAGTCTAAACAGAACAGCAAGGTTTTCACTGAGTGCTGCTGCTTCATAAGCTATCAGGATTGGCTAGGAGCCCTGGATCAAACACAGAAAATAAACCACAAAGGAAAACAGGACCGTCAGTGTTCTCCCTTTAGCAATCATACAAGTATCCAATGAAATATATTTATAGCTACTACAGGCCCCATGTTTTTTTCCTTCCAAAAAGAGCGAGGAGAGAGAGAGAGAGAGTGTGAGTGTGAGTGTGTGTGTGTGTATACGTGCGTGCACATGCTTATGGCGGAGCCAAGATGTCTGCTCCTCATTCGTTTTTACCCTATATGCTTCTTATTAATCACAAAACATATCGTGAGATTGAATACAGTGTAATATGAGATTTGAGCACCAAGTTGCTGAGACTTAAGACAATGAGATCTGGCTTAGTCAATATTTAGAATGACAGCAGCTTCTGGAGAATACTGTATATAATAAATGATATGGACAGAAATACAGTGCGTTTAGATTTGTAGAAATAATATCGCCAAGGAGTGTATAAAAGGAAAAGTGATTCAGTAACGAAGGATGTTAAAGATAAAGAATGGTTGGTGTGGGGAATTATTTTTTATCAGTGAGAGCAAGACTATCTGTGTGTGGGTGGGGCACCATGAGACCAGAAGAGAGAGGAGTGAAGGAGGGCGGATGCCTGAGGGACGGTACGGCCTGGTAAATATGTACTCCATTGAATGACCAAATACTTACAAACACACACACACACACACACACACACTTATACGTCCCAATTCACATGTCTCTTTTTTCCACAGCACAGAAATTTGTTTTTATGTTTGTCTGTTGTGACTTATATTGAGATTGTGCTTCCTAGATAGTTTTCTATAACTAATCATTATTGATGGGTAATATCACATTGTCCTTGATTTTAGAGTTACTTTATGCTATATATTGGAAATGTATTATAATAACGTTGCTAGCTCTAAGTCTAATGGTGAGTCAGTAGATGAATAAGTTTGCATCTGTAGGAAGAGCTCAATGACCTCAAAACGTTAAACCAGTCTACCTCCATATCAAATAATCCAAAATTACACTCTAAAACAAACAAAACAAATAATATCCAAATTCTGCATTATATGTTAACCCCCCACAGACTAAAAATGTTAATTTAAGTCTGTGCCAGAGGGAACCATTTGATTCTGGAAAGATAAAAAAAAAAAAAAATCTTCCTTGCACTCTCCAATTCCACTACTATTTCTTCAAGAAAGCGTTTCTCCTTATCTACATAAGTAATAACATCTGCTTATACTGATAGACCTATCATATAGACCTAAATATAATATATTACATTGAATTTGCTCATTAACATCGGTTTCAGCAAAGCTACAGTATAGAGAATTTAGAGTTCACTGCTGTTCATATTCTACAACACTGCTATTCCCCTCCCCTCACTGTGTGAGTCAGTATATGGAAACTCTGAATATGTGTCACTGTGCAAAGCTGTAAGCTATTACACTCTCCAGCTAAAAGACATAGAACCTGGACTATCATTTAAATGCAAACTCTTTTCGTCTATTTATCCCCTTCTCTACCTTTGCTTTTGCATTTTCTTTGCTTTGACACTATTTTTTTGTAGCAAAACTATTGCTTTGCTATTCTGTACACTTTACTGTACAGTACTTCACGCATCTCCCAATCCATTTTATATCATGCTTGGTATTTAATAATCTTAACTACAACAAAAAAAACTCATTCTATTGGCCATAAACAGTTTCTTTACTCTCTAGTAAGAATCAATAGTGATCATATGTCATAAACATGCATGACTGACTCTCAAAGTGTATCAGATCAAATGAGTCATAATGTTTCCATGAAACTAGGGGGTTCGTGTCTGAAATGGGTGTGGTACCAGAAATGGTCAGGAGGTTCTGAATGTTTTTCACTAGCCAAATTTCATGTCCAAGGATTCCCACATTCATTAAATGTTCTAATATATATTTCTTTTTGAAAAAATGGGTGTCTAGTGCTCACAGTACAGCCTATGGGTAAAAAAAATCAGCTGGACAAGATGTTTAATTTAACTTAACAGTATTTTACTTGTTCTTTTTAAATCACACCCAAATGTTGATTAATATACTTTTACATGCATTTACTCTCAAACACTATTTCACAAATATTGTCTCACCTGGTAAATCATGACTTTAAAGTTCCTTCTCTTGAGAAGCTCATTCTCATTGCTCTCTAACCGCTTTATCTGGCTGCCCTGCTTCTCCAGGTTACTGCGCACTGTCTTCACATTCACGCTCACTTTGCGCACTTTCTCAAGCATCTTGTTCACCGAGTTGGCTGTGGTAGTGTGGCTCTTGGTCAACTTGGTGAGCTCTCCTTCAATCCCAGTGACTGAACGCTCCATCTCTTGCTGCCGGGCCTCCAAGCCGGTCTGAGTCTGCTGGATCTGGTCCACTCTACCAATGATCTTATCCAGCAGAGCCAGAATCATCACCCCATTCATCTGCCCATTCCCTTTGTCTCCTTCCTCTGCCTCCTCTTTCTCCATAACCTCCTTTGATTTGGCCTCGCTGGGTGCCTCATCCTCATCATCAGAAGGTGGAAGGTTGAGCTCATCATCCGAGACCTCAGTGAGGGTCTTGTGGTGCTCAATGTCAGGCTGCAGGCTGGGGACTTCTAACATTTCCATGACTAATGTTTCAGGTAAAAGAGCGGAGCAATGGAAGAGGTGGGCTTTTCAGGTTTTTCTGTGTCCTTGTGTCTGCTCTGGAGTTTACCTTGGATTGAGTCCTCTTGTTTGAACACTTTCTGCAAATTTCCTGAGAAATACCACACTTGTAAACTCTCACTCTGTGCAGCAGGAGTACAAGGACACAAATGGTCGAATGCTATGGGACACCCTTTTAACAAAATTCCTTCTTTCCCCTCCCACTTTGTCTATCCTCCTCTTCCTCCTCCCTCTTCTGCTTCTCTCTCTTTCTCTCTCTCTCTCCCTGACTCTCTTTTTTCCCTTTCTTGCTCTCATATATTCGTGTTTGGATATGTGTGTGTGTGTGTGTGTGTGTGTGTGTGTGTGTAAGCATTACTCCAACCAAGTGGTCTGGTATGGGGAAGCCAAATATAGGGATTTTTTTTGGAATCGTTAGCATGGGTATGCGTAGACAGAAGCAGGGGCAGGCAGGCACAGACAAAGCTTGGAGTGGAATGCGGATCCAGAGTTACAGGATTTATGAAATCCCAGTGTGTTTTTTCCAATTTCCCATTATTTTTCTGCACAGCACAGTAGTTGAAAAGAAAATTAAGGGAACATAATAAAAGAGTAACATCATAATTTTCCTCCAGCCTATATATGTCTTGTACTGTAATGCAAAAAAAAGCTTTAGACAGTTAAGCAAAATGACTAACAAATCAATACTACTCTAATATTTACATTAGATTGAAGTCAGATATCTGAACAATCCTTTATATTGTTATTTGTATTTATATGTTTTACATTTCACATGTAATTGTCTGTTTATTCATATACATATTATCTTAAACTAAAAAGGGTAAGACGGTTTATACCAAAGGTGAATACCAAATAGACTGTAAAAAAACGCTGCAAAAAAAATTATATCTTAGTCAAAATTTCTTGAATCTAGTCAAATTAATCATAATACTGTTGGGAGAAAATCACATTAAAAATATTAAAATAGAATAGTTGATAAAATTGAACAAAACATTTTATGGCTAAATTATGTGTGTGTTTTTTGAATGTGGTTTCTTTTTTTTCTGTAATTACCATAAAATGCAAAGTTAAAAGTAAATTTTTCTATTAAACCTGCTTTATTCTATTCTTATATGTATATACAATTTTATCATGAAGAACTATTTAATATGGAGTACTGCATGTAATCACATGTACAGAAAAAGTACTGGTTTTAAATTTTAGCCTGATAAAAAGCTTATATAAAGCTTACGTAACTTTCTCTACTAGAAAACATACGAAATTAGTGTAAAATTGTATATACGTTAGTGAGAGAGAAGACATAAGTGAAGAGGATATGCAAAGATTAACAAGAAAAACAGAATTTCCATCTTAGATGCAAAACATGAGCTCCACACCACCTTAAAATTGGCTGCATTATACCATTGAAAAACTTTGCATAGCTAGCTGGCAAAACTAGATTGTCTGTGTCTCTAAACAGAGAAAATTTCCAGGCTAACACAGTGACACAAGTGTTTACTTACAGGATTTTCCAAGCCCAGGTGATTCTTTGCCAAAAAAAAAAAGTTAATTTAAAACTACTGAATGGTCATTTTCTTTAGTAGCCAACAAACATTTGCCTAAACATTTATGACTCGTACATAATAAAATTTATGAAAAAACTCCTATCCCAAGGATCCTAAGGGTTGATGAACTTAAAACCTGAAACATTTAGTGAGACTAAGTTGGCCCACCACCTAAAAATTTCACATTTATCAAGTTATTTTGACTACTGGTTCTTATTGTGAGACCTACTGCTTCTTTGCAAGCTAGTATTATTTACTATAGATTAGTTTGCAAAGAAAATGGATTGAGCTAATTAAATGTCAATAAACAAATGCATGCAATTTGTTGACAGATTTCTCTACCTATTTTGTACTTTATTAACAAATTTAAAAAAGTTTAAACTTTTTCTACACTGAAAATAATATGAAGCTTTTATCTGAATACTTTTACTTTTACTTGGGTTAGTTTTTGTAGTCCTCTACTACTGGTAAAGGAGAGTACTTGAGTTCCTTACTGAAACATATAAATTTCATTATGGACTAAAACTCAATTCCAAACAATTATCAATTTATAATTAATCTGTGAACAGTGCAAGTTGTTTCAACAACATTCCATACATTGTCCTGTGGCTTTTTAAAGTGTCTTGTTTTTTGCATGTGTGTGGCAGGTAGGAGAGGGGTGCAGACAGAGAGAAAGACTGAGTGCCCTCATTGGAACACTGGTTACAGCTGAGTCTAAATATACACACGTCTCATTACAGGGTCTGTGCCACATTTTTCTTTATAAAATTTCTCACCTCTCACCTAGAGGAAAAATTTCCAGACCTTTTTACAAACTTAGAAATTTTAGTTCATTACTGAACACAAATTTCTAAGTTTGTAAAAAGGTCAGGAGATTTTTCCCTTTTAACTGTCTAGTTTGTTTGAGCCTTTACCTACAGTACGATAGCCTCAAGTTCTTCATCCTGGCTAACATGAGTGAAACCTGATGTGTCCTGCTGGTGTATAGCTCATTCACCTCAAAGTATAATTTTTTATACATGATGAGATGCTTTTCTGCCCACAACCGTTATAAAGAATATAAAATCTTTTACTTTTTTTTCCTTCTTGGCAGCTCAAACCAATCACACCATTTTGTGTTGATCGCTCTTATCAACACAGCATGTCCATCCACAGAAGTGTCACTTACAGTACCTAATGTGTTTTCCCACACAATTTTTTGTTACCCCAAGAGACTGGTTGTGTGTATGTGTGAATCCTTGGATTTTCTGAAATACTTAAACCAGCCCATCGGGTACCGATATCCTTGCCACTACCAAAGTCACAGAAATTTTAGTATTTCACTTTTTTTTTTCAATCTGATGTTTAAAGTGAATATTGCAGTACATGAAGCTCTTGACCTGTACCTGCATGTCTTTTTGCACTGTGCTGCTGATCGGCTGATTAGATAACTGCATTAATGTGCAGGTGTACAGGTGTGGTGAAAAATGAAATGAGTTCATCTACAGTTCATCTGCAGAAATAAGTGGAGCTCAGCAGTGACAGCAATACTTGCAAGTACAAACAAGGGTCGAGGTTGAGTGGTGTTGGTAGAATACTTAGTAGCATGTCACAATGTGTGAACACTGAACAGACTAATATTTGAGCCAAGCTTTCCTAACTCGGTAAAGCCCTGGTCACTATCCAAGTCTCTAATCTACATTTCATTCCACTATCCAAACATCAAGAGAGAAATGACTCAGTGTCATTCAACCTTCCATGTATTGTTTGTGCATGCTAGAAGTTTAGGGAAAAAGAGTTCCATATTTTTGTCAGTACTCTAGTTTTCTTGAAGGGAATCCCTCTATTCTATTGTTTTACACAACATTTTACTGTGCTGGGTGGGAATGCCTTTTCTATGAGTGTTGGAGAAACATCCTGGGCTAATTACAAAATGTACAGTACACTTGCACAAAAAGAGTGTGTGTATGTATGTGTCTGTGTGTGCATGTTCATAGTGTACTGGAAACTCTGAAGAAATGCATCACCTTCTGGAGGGAATACCTAACTCCCGCAAGGCTGTGCCGGATCATCAGCCACTGTGTACACATACATTCTTAATAATTTTTTACATTGTTAAGAATTGTGATCAGACACTTAAAAATTCAATTTAAGTCAATAAAAAATAATTAGACCATATGGACAGCTATATAAATAAAAGAAAGGTCTTTTAATAATATCTTGGAGGACCTGAAACCAGTCAAAAAAATTCTGTTTCTCTGTCCAGCCATAATTTGTTACAGCATCATGCTAAACAGAATTTAATGAACCTTAGGCAGTACTTTGGCATTTGCCTGATGTTAAATCTGTGCCGTAAATTAAATACAAATTTTTTGTAGAAATGAAGTAATGAGCAGTTTACTGTGGGCATGTCTTAAAATGACTGCTGGAAAAATGTATTAAATCTTTTGCAGTACTTGGATATCTGCCTGGAGTTTAACCTACACCATAAGTGAAATCAAAATGTTGAATGTGGCGGATTTAATTATCTACTTAAAAAAAGCTACTAATAGTCTCTGTATGCAAACAAACCTGCACCAGTAATTATTAATTAGAAGAATATTTTTACTGGGATTACATAATCTTTTCACCCCCGGAATAACAGCTCTAACATGGTATAAGTGAATTTTACCATGCTGGAGTGGTTTTAGGATAAAAATCCATCTTAATCTGTACCTGGTTGGGTAGTACTGCAATATTGCAGTACTGCATTCCACCACTTTAAACTGAGGCATGACTTGCCACTGTAAGATGATGTTCTGATGTCCACTGAAGAATGTGGTCAGTCTTGAGCTGCCTGGTGGTGTGGCACAGAAATGGTTTTCATCTTGTATGAAATGTGGATGCTAGCTTGTGTAATGGTGGGAGATCTAGTTTGAAGAATACAGCATTGACTTGTTTTTATGAGTTTAAGTGGACAACAAGGTCTTAACTTTTAAAAGTTAAGATTAGACACAATATTCCAGATTCAATCATGATCATGAAGGGAAATTAAGTGGCCTTTAACCCTTCAAAGGGCAGCTTGGATAGAAAGAAGCTCACAGTTCTTTTTTTTTTCCAGTTTCCTTTGTCCTCGAGAGAGAACTGTCCCTGTTTTGTGCTTTCATTCATCTTTATGCAGTCTGGGGTCCAGAAAGCATAATATTGTAGCTATTGTTAATGTTTGGAATTGTGAAATAGGTTGCTTCTGGATTCCATTTTCCATTTACAGTACTTGTGCATCTGGATTCCTTTTTTAGGTCTTGGGTTTTCCTTTCAAAACGGAAGTTAGCAGCCATAATGCTGCAGCCTATAAAAAAAACAACAAGAAATCAAGGAAGTGCTGAAGATCTTTGCAGTTCTAGGCTGGGGCAAGCACAAGACAGCCTTCATCTGGCTTTGATCCATCATGTAAGACTGAGTTCACGTAAGAAAGTGCAATATAAAAACTGGGACATCAAAAATGCAATTAAACCTTTAAGACAAAGTGCAGTTTGTCAATTTAAAGTACAATATTTCTATATCTGGTAATCATGTTTAAAACATACCACAGTGTACTACTGTAGATAACCGTTAGTCTCTTAGCTTAAATCCTTCTTCTTCTCCTATTTATTATTGCATTATCTGTTATTTCTACTTTATCTGACTCAGAGTTTCTGCACAAAAAATTCCAATGCACTCATAATGTTGGTATGTGTACAAATGGCAAATAAAGTCTCTTGAATCATGTTTCTAGGAGTACTGCCCACATAACATGTTTTGCTTCTGATGTAAAAAAAGATTAGGATTTCATGAATAAAGATAAGCATTCAGGAATGTAGGAACTGTCAGATCACCTTGTTAATAAATGCCAGAAAAGGTGGGAACTTTAACAAAAACAAACGATTTAACCAGACATATGCCTTTTTTTTTTTTTTTTTTTTTTTACATTTGTCCCAAATAGTGCTAAACCTCTATGATATACCATAAATGTATTTAGTATTTTGTAAATGTTAGGTTATATTGTTGGACTCAGAAGGGCCATCTCCATAGCACCTGATTCTTTTCTTAATTTTGGTTTGACTATCCAGACATATTTTAAATGAGGAAGCACTGGTGGGTTGTTAGCAGCGGCGCTGCTTTATTCTTACTGGGAATAATCTGATCACGTGGGTAATTCTCGCCGAACTAGTGACGTCACCGTCATCTGTTCACTTAGGTGTAGAGAGCAGGCGGCAGAGCAGGACTGAGCTCATCCTCCCTATAAAGGTAAGCACATTTATTAAAAAAATAAATAAAAATAAAAATCTAATTTAACATACAGTTTCGTCAAATCTTCGAAAATAAATGTCTCAGCGCAAGATGCGTTTCACCGCTTACTGCTTCTCTCCTGTGCTGGTCTGTCAGACACGACCGCTACACTATGCAACCTGAACCGAAATTCCGTTTGAATTATAATAAACGATCTGTATTAAAGAGAGCATTTTTATTCATAGATTTAAGCCGAATTGTGTATTCGCATAAACTGCTTCGTCATCTTTGATAACCGGTCATGTTTTTTTTTTCCTACATTTTTTTATTTGCTGCATATCATTAATTAGGATTAATGTTTGTTATAGGTTTGCTATATACGAGATGTAGAACGTTTTTCTACAGTAGTGATGTTCAGAAATGTACTGTAGCTTTTATTTTAAGGAAATATGAAGCAGGCCATGACGCCCTTGGAGCATCAAGGACACGGTGTGTCAGAGGAGGATGCTGCGGCTTTGCGCTTGGATTAGGGTTTTAACAGGAAACCGTAGATTATCGAATCGTCCATCTGATTTTATTTATTTTTATTTTTTCGTCACATTTTTCCGTGTGAGCACTAATCGCAGGTCTTATTTTCTACGAAACCTCCACAAGTAATTTTCATAGCAAGGCATCTCACTCATACGAATGGATTATTTAATTGTCTCCGCTATCGCACTAGGCTGTATATACAGGATCTCTCTTTACTCTCCGCGTCACGACTTGTAATTCAGGCTGAGCTGGGTTGAGGTCTGACTTGGCCAGTGTAAAACATTTCGTTTTTCCCCTGAGGAAGGCATTTGTCATGATGATGTGTGTAGAAATGGATACATTTCGATATAAATTCACAAACTTATTTGTATATTTGAATATTGCTGTGAAATTTATTCTGCTGATATCATCATGTGTTACATCGTCAGTACAGATATGAGCCCACTGCAGAAGCAGCTATCTCATGATGGCTCTACCTCCAAATCATGCCCTTACCTTCATCATGCTTGACTGATGAAACTGTATGTTTTAAATCATGAGCAGGCCCTGTCTTTCTGTGCACTTTGCCTTCTCCATCGCTTTGGTCAAAGTTAATCTATGCTCCAGGATGCGTGTCGATCATTTCTGTATTTCATTGCGATTTTCAATTGGGCCCTAATTCTAAACGCTGATGAATGATTTACATCTTTGTGGTATGACCTTAACATTTCTGCTCTTGAAATCTCCTTAAAATTATGAATTGCAATAATCTAGTTTTTACTACACCAATAGTTTCTTTATTTTATTTTTTCAGTTCAGTCCAAATTGTCATGTTTATTATGCCTAACACATCTGCCATGTTATGGCTCTGGCAATTTTCCATCTTTTAACAGCTTCAAAATTGCTTGCTTTTCTTTCATAGATAGCTCTCTGGAGTCCATATTGACTGTTGTTAAAATAATCAGTCAATATGGACACCAGAGAGCTATCTATAAAAGAAGAGGTTGTTTAAACAATCAGTCTAGCAGGGCACACCTGGGCAAGAAACATACATGTATATCATTTATTTTATCCATTATATTTAATCACTTAAAAAAAATAGGTAGGTTCAAACAAAAGGCACATGTGCATCTTTACATGTGCAACAATTTAACATATCTAGATGTAAGTATGAGAAAATAAACCTGAAATTCTAATCTATCATTAGATGGATTGACATTAGCTGCATTGACTTTGGCCTTGATAAAACATAGTGACCCAGTACCAGCAGAGGACGTGGCACCCTAAATCATGACTGATTGTGGCAAAGTCACACTGGACTTTAAGCAAATTGCATTCTATGCCTTTTTGACTCTGGGACCTTGATTTCAAAATTATATGCCAAATCAATTTTTATCTGTGAAGGATATTTTGAACCAATCGTCCAGTTCTTTTTTTTTTTTTTCTTAGCCCAGGTAAGATGCCTCTAAAGTTCCTGGTTTTTTGAGTGGATTGATACTAGAAAAGCAGTATACAACTTTATATAAAGCAGTATACAAAGTGGTAGACAATTTCCGTAAGATATCTGTGTGTGGTGGCTCTTTGCTGCACTGACTCTAGCTTCATTTCACTACATCTGAAGCTCTTCCAAATTTTCTTGACAATCCTCTTAAGGCTCACTGTTGCTTGTGCACTTTTTCCTACCATACTTTTTTTTCCAGTCATATTTCCACAAATATGCTTTGATATAGCACTCTGCGAACAACCAGGCTTTTACCGATTTCACCCTTCTTGTGGAGGGTGTCGATGATGGTCTTCCCCATGATTGTGCTTGCGTGTAACCACACCAAGAGATAACAAAAAGACCTTATTACATGCTGAATATAATTTTCTGTAAAATATTTTCCCCAATGGCCATATATCCTTTTAATTTTTCTTACCTTGGACACAAGTTGAAAATTATGCTATTTGCATAAAAGTCTGTGGCTACAATAGGAGCTATACATAATCTCTGTCTCTACTTGGTAAGAAGTCCTGTATTAATACATTTTTATTTTTATGATAAATTTATGATGGGCTTTCTTATTAATTATTGCCAAGGGAAACTGCCTCAGATGGATTATTTAACTTGGAGCAAAAATTTCTCAAATTAGGTCACACATGATGTGACTACAATTGTGTAGCAGTGAATTTCTCTTCATTGCTTTATTTATTAGCAGATGGAAAACTATGAACTTAAGCATTGACTTCAAGCAGGAAAAAGGCAAAATAATTATACTTAACTGTGCTCATATGAGGATCATGCAAAGATATATAGACAATAAGTGTTTCCCACAGGTCTGAAATATACTTGCGGTGGTAGCCCGTCGAACGGGCCGACATTAAATGTCAGCTCAAAAGTGGGCTACTACGTACAATAAACGACAAATACATATGACCTTTAACATAATATTTATTTATTTATTTGATATTTCTATTTATTTTTTACATTTTAGAGATCAAACCTACAAGGCACAGAGTTAATGATTGAAAGGTCGGTGATTGTTGGGCCCTTGAGTAAGGCCCTTAACCCTGTCTGCTCCAGGGGTGCCATATCATGGCTGACCCTGCGCTCTGACCCCAGTTATGCTGGGATATGCGAAGAAAGCAGTAATGTATATGTGACAAATAAAGGCTTAACTTAACTTAACTTAACTCTCCCCCTCCATCTATACATATGTGTCAGGACAATGCAATTTTTGCATTACTATATTTTAATAAATATATGTACAAGGGTCAGGATTGTGCAATGAGAGTAACATCCTTTTTTCAGCACAACCTAACTGAATTTTATTTTATTTTAACCAATTATACAAAGATGACTGAACATCGACACAAGAAATAGCACAAATTCATAAGATCACATGTTTTATGGTTGTTTTTGTGATCAAATAATTATGATTATGCACATTCGGGGAGTTCTACATTTTTGTGACGTAATTCCCATATTCTGGTAGCAGTAAAATTTACATGTTTTAAAAGTGGTGATAACTTTGTTTTAACATAAGGCCTCCAAGTGGCGCAGTGGTAAAGTGCTCGCCCCATCATCCGGAGATCGCGAGTTCGATCCCCGGGTGATGCTGTAACCTCTCACAGACCTAGAGAAAGCTGATTGGCCGAGCTTTCTTACAAGAGAGGTTGTGCGCTCCCACATTAATGACGGCTCTACAGCCAATCAAGGGCGTCTGTGAGCTCACGCAAGCGGAAGGAGCGGATAGCGCTGTCCTCCGAGTGTGTTACGCCACCCCCAACGGTGTGTGAGCAAGCAGTTCGAAAAGATGCAGTCGGTGACGTCACGTGGGTCGGAGGAAACACGTGATAGTCTGCGGCCCTCCAGACTGAGTGGTAGTAGAAGCTTAATGTGGGAGCCCCCTAGTGACTGGGAGGAATTGGACATGACTAAAATTAGGGAGAAAATCAGGGAAAAATCCCCCAAAAACACAAAAAAAATCTTTGTTTCTACACAACACATCAGAAAACCTTAAGTCTCCGTCATCGACACACACCAGCAGGACTTGCATATAAACAGTTGGGTTTTTTTTTTTAAAGAAGAATTTTGTTTACCGCCAGTGAAAATGTGTTTCTCTGCGAGCATGTTCATCTGTCAGTAACCCCTTCTGATTTTTTTATATGTCAACTCGCATTCATTGCATTTACTGCTTCTCAGTATACCACTCTCGCGGTAGAAGAATAAAGAGGTAAAAATAAAGCGGTAGCACAAGAGCACATCTGTCAGCTACTAGTTAATTGTTCTGCACAGATTTTAAAAATGTGTGGGGAAATATATTTGGAGGTAATAATAATAATGGTATTGTCTGAACTTCACAGCAACAATTTAATATCAGCTGTAATGGTGGGATGGGGCCAAGTGCTGAGCTGGTTCCAAAAAAACAGGGCATGTGTCATAACATGCCATTCCTTTTGAAGCATGGTCAGGAATCATAGCTGCAGTGGAGTTCTGTGCCAATGCTACTTTAGTAAGGATGGCAGTCATATGCAAATATTCTTCCACTTCCACAGTCTAAGGTTGAGTTGGTTTCTAATTACATAATGCTGTAGCTTATTCAGGTATTAACTGACCCTAAATGCTAGGAGTGAATACAAAATTACCGCCAGTTTTCCCATCATAGTCAGTTAGAACTCAATTCAGTTCAATTAAATAATTTTATATGAATAGTGTGTTTAAGAATTTACATTGTCATAAAGATATTATAAAGTTATATAATTGTGACTTCGTAGAGTGTTTTGAATGGTGGAGTTTTGTTGAGGGAGGTTCCCATCACCAACATTCGCTGCAAACGGCGCAGGGAGTAATGAGCACCCTGTAATGAGCACCCAAGTACACTTCGGAATGGAATGCAGCGTGCTGGCGGGTGACGCACATCAGCGGTTGTGATGCATATTTTGAGTGACAAAAAATTAAACACGTTTTATTTTAATGTTACAAGATCAACATAATGTTTACATTTAGAAATACATTCAAAAAAATCTAAAATAAAATACATTTCAATTAAATCCAAAACCACAGGGTGCCGTAGTAGAGGGATGAAAGAGCCATGCGTTGCCGACCCCTGGCCTAGATTTAACAATAAGATTGTCTGAGAATGTCCCTAAACATTGATTTATAAAAGCAAAAACACTCTGTCCCCTGCTGCAGTTTTTATTGTACAAGGTATCAACAAATAACCTGCACCTTTTAATAAATGTAGGAATGGGATATCATAGAATACCAGCAGTTTACTCATGTAATGCCTT
This sequence comes from Leiocassis micropogon, assembly GCA_028565275.1. Lineage (NCBI taxonomy): Eukaryota > Metazoa > Chordata > Actinopteri > Siluriformes > Bagridae > Leiocassis > Leiocassis micropogon. The sequence goes on along the minus strand of JAOVVA010000027.1, from coordinate 10,501,771 downwards.
AGACTGTGCTGTATAGGTCAATAGTACTATTTAAAAGTAAACCAAAATGTCACTGATGAGCAATGCAATGTGGATAAAATAGTGGTGATCATATTATCTGAGGTACAGTAATATAGGTTTTTTCTTTGGGTATGATATTAATAATATAACTACTAGGAACTATTTTTCCTTTTTTCCCTTATTTTACAACTTAATATGCTTGCCTCAGACCCTAAGAGTATGTGCTATGTCTGGTGGCCTGACTCCCAGGATACATTAGTACTACTGGTCTACTGTAGTAGAGCTAATAAAAGCCTAGCTAATTTCATATGCCTTAGAATAGAGTCTCCTATTACCAGAACTCTTTCAGGTGTTTATTTGTGCATGGTTCACTGAGGAGAGAAAACCTGTTGGACACATGAAAAGAAGCAGAGTGGTGCTCGTATGGCAAGCTGTAGTGTTTCCTTTGGCTGTGTGATTACGCCAATGAGTCATCACCCATTCCTCCCACTGTGAGGGCTCTCTAATCCTCTCCAAAGTCTAGATATGCTCCTCTAGTCATATAATCTTCTCCATTAGAGTGCTATATAATATATATCACAGATAAGGTTCTTACTAACAGTGGTGGAAGAATGAATAAACATCTTTATGTAACTGTTAGCATGATGTAAAAAATAAAATTTAATTGAATCAAGTTGCATCATAACTTTCTCAAAAATGAGCATGGAAGTTAAGTTAAATTTAAACAAATGTTTAGTAAATTTTCCACTTCCTTTTATATTACTCTTGTATAGCCTTTTGCTGCAAAGGAAGAGAATAGCAAAAAGCATTTACTATGCCATATTTTCCTTAAGGCTTAAGGGTTTAGATTCTATAAAAATTCCATGTGTTGAGCACAAAATCACTGAGCCTCAATGACATAAATTGCATGCAAATAACAAAAAGGAGACTGATATAAGCAGGTGCTCAGCCAATATGTGAATATCAAAAACATGTTACAATACCCAGTTGGATTTCCCTCTTGTTAGATGATGTTGGGAGAAGAGAAATGTTGTTGATACTGTATGCACACAGTAATGGAAAAAGTTCAGATTTTTTTTTTCATTGATCATAACACCATGAACATAGGCACTTAAATATACACCTTGCATATGTTATGTTGTTTGCTAAGTTGGGTGAACTGAATGGCCAGTTTTATAAAAAATTATATTAAACAGATATTTTACATGTTCTTTATACTTTATGTAAATGTTAATAAATTGCTCTATTTGTTTTTTCCACCAGGCTTTCTCCTGAGTTATTCTTGGGAGCTTTATTCTGTTCTGCTGTGTGAGCTGTGTGTGCAGTGGAGCATAATGGGAGAGCTATTCCGTAGTGAGGAGATGACCCTAGCCCAGCTCTTTTTGCAGTCTGAGGCTGCATATTGTTGTGTCAGTGAACTGGGGGAGTTGGGAATGGTACAGTTCAGAGATGTAAGTATTCAATTATTTATTGAGGTATTTAGTAGAGAATTATGAAAATTGCTAATTTGGCTAAAATGTAATTAATTACGCACATCCAGAAGAAAGCATTGTTTGCAAGTAAAGCTATGGAAAAGCCAGGAATTTGGTATTGTAAGACCACAGATAAGGCTGCAGTGGCTTAGTGGTTAGCACTGTCACCTTGCACCTCCAGGGTCTGGGTTCGATTCCCACCTCGGGTCTGTGTGCATGGAGCTTGCATATTCTCCCTGTGCTTGGTGGGTTTCCTTAGATTAGGCTAATTGGTGTTCCCAAATTGCCTAAATGAACATGTGCACCCTGTGATGGACTGGCACCTTATACAGGGTGTACCCTGTCTCATGCCCCAAGACTCCTGGGATAGACTCCAGGTCTCCTGCGACCCTGTATACAGGTTAAAGTGGTACACAGTGATTGAGTGAAAGTGAGAGAAGACCACTGCACTGCTATGTGATGAGGGTCTGTGGATCCCTACAAAGAGACCTGCAGAAACAATTGAATTGCTAAGAGTGGAATAATATAGATTTTACATGACATGCTCTAATATAAAATCGTTAATTATCACCAAAAATACATGTAGACAAAATGTTTCGTTTAAATTGAGAATATTTAAAGGATATATTTAAATATATCCTTTAAATATAACAGTCTTTCCACTATTTCTTACTGGAGTGGCACTGTTACTATTCTTGCAAAACTCAGGGAAGCCTTCATTCTCAACAAGCGTAAGTAGGGAGCATGTCTTTCATGATGTGCAGTGAAGTTGGTGGTTTATGTCCAAATTAGTTTTTCCCCTTTTAATGGAGTGACTATAAATCAACATTTCTGCACACAGCATGGGAAATAAACATAGTAAAATTATTTATTTGTTACATCTAGATGTGTGCGTTTGGTAAATTTAAAACACTGATTGTACAATTTAATATTTAAGAAAGAATATATACATCACTAACCTGAATTAGTTGCCAAATGTCCCAGTTTGCCCTAATGGTGAAACACTTCTTTTGGAGGAACAATAATGTTGCGTGAAATAACCAAAACTGTCCTTTATCACTGTGACAGATTTCATAAAAAGCATACAAAGCATTCTGCAGGCTTGCATAGACTATCACAGGTAGTATAATAATAATAATAATAATAATAATAATAATAATGATATTAATAATAATAATAATAATAATAATAATAATAATAATAAAATTGACATCCAATAAAAAAACATATGTTGTAAAGTTAGTATCACATCTTTTAATTTGTTTTTTGGCGTAAAAGGTAATAAAACTAATTTCATTATAGCGGGTTTCATTATTAGGCTAATAAAACCTTAGATAAACAACAGCATACAACTTTTCATATTTTTTGCACTGTGCCATACTAAAGCAGCAATAACTAAAGTAACAATAAAATAATAATTTCCTGTTTTACTTTATCAGTCTTAGAGTCTCTCCTAATGTCCCACCACAGCATTTCAATTGGGTTGTGGTCTGGACGTTGACTGGGCCATTCTAAAACCTTGATTCTTTTATTTTTTTTATTCTGATATACATTTATCTGATATTCTTTTGTTCATCTGGTTAACTGATGTTCTATGGATCATTGTCCTGTTGCATGACCCAATTTTGCTGTTGGACAGATGGCCTCACATTTTTCTCTAGAATACCATAGTATACAGAGAAGTTCATAACCGACTAATTGACTGCAAGGTGCCCAGGTTCCTTGGTTGCAAAACAAGCCCAAATCATCATCCTTCTACTACCATGCTTGACAGTGGATATGAGGTGTTCCTGCTGAAATGCTTTTTTGCCAAACATGGAGCTCATCTCACAACTCCAATTTGGTTTCACTTGTCCATAAGAAAATTGTTCTAGAAATCTTGTGATTTGCTCAGATGCGGGTTTGCGAACCTCAGTCGTAATTCCATGTTCTTTTTTAGACGGAAGAGGCTTTCTCATGGCAACCCTTCCAAACAAATAGTAGTTGTTTAGTCTTTTTGTAATTCTGCTGTCATAGACATTTAACATTCTCAGGGAGGCCTGTAGGCTCTGAGATGTAGCTTTTGAGTTTTTTTGTATTTTTCTGAACATTTCTCGGTCTGAATGTACTGGGACGTCCACTCCTGGGAAGATTGGCAACTGCCTTAAATGCTTTCCACTTGTAAATAATCGTTCTCACTGTGAAATGATGAACTCCAAATTGTTCGGAAATGGTTCTATAACCTTTTACAGATTGATGTGCATCAACAGTTGTTTCTCTAAGACCACTGGTTATGTCTTTTCCTCTTAGCATTGTGTTAACCCACACATCTGGATGTTCGAGGCCAGCAAACTGCCAAAACTTCTGCTTTTATAGAGGTTTGCACACCTGCTGATGATCAATTAATTATCATAATGATTAGAATTACCTGGCTGCAGCTTACCCACTTAATTGCTGTGGAAACAGTAAGGGGTACCACCCCTTAGTATTGCCCATATGTTTTTTCTTTTGGCTTCATTTTTGTTAAATAAAACTTATTCATTTGAGGTGCTATTTGCCTTATACTGATATCTGCTATGATCAGATGATTTTAATAAAGTTTTTACACAAAAACACATTGAATTACATAATATTCATAATAATACTCATGATATACAATAATACTCATTGCTACGACTACTACTACGATTATTACTACCACTAAAAATAATAATTATAATATAAATAATACAGAATCTATCTTGAATACTTTTTATTTCATTGTAATAAGTAATTAGATTACTTTTAAAAAACATATTTTAACACTTTTTTTTTAACACAATGATTGTCTTCAAGTCTTCGCTAGCCTTAAAAGCAAAGTAACTAATTATGCTTTCAACCCCTTTTGTAGCTCAACCCCGATGTGAATGTGTTCCAGAGGAAGTTTGTGAATGAAGTGAGGCGCTGTGAGGAGATGGATAGAAAGCTGCGTGAGTCATGCACAACAACGTTAATGATCCTGCAAAGAAAATTGTTACTACTGGTTTGGTTATCAAAGATGTGTCACATTTTGAATAGTCCAAGTATGGATATTTGTACTTGGCTTAAAGGTGGACAGTTAAAGTCTATTTTAAGAAAGTTAAGCTTTCTTGGGAAATTTAAGTGAAAAATCTCATTGATTTGGTTCCCACTTTACCTTGTACTTGGGGATGGAGACATTTTATAAAATCTTGAAAAACTGGTGAGCCTGATCTAATGGATTACAGATCATTTTTTCACAGGGTTTGTAGAGAAGGAGATTAAGAAAGCCAACATCCCCACTGTGGACACTGGTGAAAATCCTGAAGTACCCTTTCCACGAGACATGATCGATCTTGAGGTTTGCTTATTTAAAATTTTATTGTACTATGGTACTGTGTATTAGAGAGACCCGTGGTGGGTTGAAAAAGTACATCAGTGTATTTGGCCATTGTTGTGTTGATGTACCCTGTGGAGCATCTTGTTAGACTTTATGCTTATAACTTGCATTATAATGTATCATAGTGTACCTTGTCCTGTTTCATGAGCAGTATGCTTTCCTCTGGTTTTTCTCTTACTCAGGAATGTTTCTAGGTCCCCCTCCATTAATGTTACTTCAACACAACAATGGCTCACATGCCCTGACGTTCTTGATCTTTCAGCATTTTGGCGCTTTAAGACTGACCTGGAAGTATGAGTCACATGGTCTTGATTTTCTTTTTACTTCTATGTCACGATTTTTTTCCCAACAGATTTTTTTTCCCTACCCATGATGTTTTTTTTTTTCTTTAATAGATTTTTTTTTCTGCCTCATTGAATTTTTTTTACCCACCCCTGATTTTCCCTCATCCATGACCCTTAGGGGCTCCGTAGTGTACTGTGGGTATAAACATTTGAACAAATGATAAAGATTCCTACTGCTAATTAAAATTAGCAAAGATTTTCCAAGTGTTCCCATTTTCATTTTGAATTCACAGGCAACTTTTGAAAAGCTGGAGAATGAGCTGAAAGAAATTAACACCAATCAAGAAGCCCTAAAGAAGAATTTCTTGGAGCTTACTGAGTTAAAGCACATCCTAAGACGTACACAACAGTTCTTTGATGAGGTTTGTTTTTTGATTATTAGACCTGTTCAAATGTTAATTTATTATCAACCTAATTAGTGTAGATTCAAACATAAAAAAAAAGATTTAGCTGAATATTAAGATGTCTGTGTGTGTGTCATGACCTGATATGCGTAGAAGCCTAGTGTAGCCAGTGCGGTCTATTTTGCATGAATAAATCACTTAATGATGACCTGTGACTTTTTATTAGTAACAATCATTAACAATAAACCTTAAACATATTCATATGCTATCAGTTGGACAAGAGACCAGAGTTTTGCAAATTTCTGTGTTTGAATCCAGTACATTAGTCTATAGAAATATATATTCTTTCATAAAAAGTTCAAACGATAATGGTAATTTTTCACAAACTGCTACCACATTTATAATTATTGTGTATCCTTTTTAGAAGTTATATATATACTATATATACTTAAAGTTGAGTGCTACTTGTGTTTTAACAATTTTTCCAACCTGAGAGGTAGTGGCCCATCAGATCCCACCCCATGCAATTATAGTTTTATAGTTGTTGCAAACTTGATTAGAAGTTTCTTTCTGGGTCTATCACAATGGCAGGAAAGAGTGTGTAAACGGATTGTGTGTGTTATCCGTTGGCACACAATGCCCGTTTTGAGCATCAGAGCTCAATCGTGTCATGCAGTGGCCAAACGTTGAGGGGAGAATGTGATCTCACTGAGTTTGACCATGGAGTTATGGTTGATGACAGGCTAGTTTGGGTATTTCTATAACTGCACATCCTCTGGAGATTTTCATGCACAACAGGCTCTTGAGCTTAGTCAGAATGCTGCAATTTGATTGAGTCAGCGGCAGATTTGCAGATGGAAATGTCTTGTTGATGAGAGAGGTCACCAGGGAATTGCCAGACTAATTCAGGCTGAGAGGAAGGCTACAGAAACTACTTCAGAATTTGGGTAAGAAGAAAAGGATTTTAAATTGCACAGTACATCAAACCAAGTAGTGGATGGGCTACAACAGCATAAGATCATTTTGGGTACTGTTTCTATCAGCCAAGAACAGAAAGCTGTGTCTACAGTAGACACAAGTTAATGAGTGTGGAGACTGGACGAACTCACTTGCCTGGACTGATGAATTTCTGTATATCAGTTGATTTCTGAAGACCATTTTCTCTTGAAGCACAAAGATGGTAGGGTCAGAAGGTCATGCCATTGTGTCAATAGTCCAGGCTGATGAAGATGGTACTATACAATGATTTTTATAATAATGCACATAACCATTACATGAATGCCACAGACTATTTGAGCATTGTTGCGGATCATATGCATCTCTTTATGGCAACAATTTACTTTTTTATAATTTTAATATTGTGAATAATGTAACATAAATACATTATAATTTATCTTATAATGGCTACTTCCTGTGTGATAATGCACCAGGTATTCATAAAGCTAAAGTCATCTCAAACTGAACGTATTTTCATGAACATGAAAGTGTAGTTAATGTTATTCAGTAGCTGTCCTAGTCACTTGATCTGAATCTAATAGAACACCTTTTGGCTTCGGTAGAGTGAGAGATCCATAGCAGGAAAGTGCACCTGAAAAACATGTAGCAATTGCAGATTGTGATGCAATCGTGTCAGCATGGACTAGTTTCTGTAAGGACAGCATCTTGTGAAATCTATGCTACATGAGGCTGTTTTGAGAGCACAAGGAGTCTCTACTCAGTATTTTAATATACAGTGGGGCAAAAAAGTATCTATTCAGCCACCAATTGTGCAAGTTCCCCCACTTAAAAAGATGAGAGAGGCCTGTGTGAAGAAATCAACTTGGTGTGAAGAAATCAACTGTGGGAGCAATTATTAGAAAATGGAAGACATACAAGACCACTGATAATCTCCCTCG
>JAOVVA010000027.1:10459933-10474203 GCA_028565275.1 Leiocassis micropogon | reverse complement strand
TAATATTCTAATTTTTGACATGTTTATATGGACTTCACAAATGTGCACAACACAAATGATTACTTAGCATCTCTTGCCTGCAGCATCTTCCCTAATGTGTTCCCTATATATTGTGCTTTCATGTTTATGTTTGGGACTTTTTTTTGTTGGTTCCTTTTTTTCCCGTTTTCCATTTCTGAGATATTTGTTTCTAACTCATACAGTACCTGTTTTTAGATTCATGATCATGAATATGCCTCGTTCTGACTGTATATCAAACCATTTCTTGAATTTTTACAATATTTCGACTATTTTGAATAAAAGTAAAAAAAAAAAAAAAAAATACTCTTCTAGTAAAATTTACTAAAAGTATCAAAAGTACTAAGCTTGTATTATTAGCTCACAGTGACAGGTAGACCTCCAAAAGTACAGATCTTTGTTTTAGGATGCAGTGGAGTAAAAGTAAAAAGTTCTTCTTATTTTAAAAAAAAAACATCTTCTAATAAAACTACTTAAGTAAAGTACGGATATGTAATGAAGTAATTTTACTTGGATACCTTCCACCTCTGATTACCAGGCATTCAAATCTACACTGTGTGTTTGAGTTTCTCTGTTATTAAACTTGCAGGAGAGGAGTGGATCCACTGTTCCTTCCATTTTGAATAGAATGCAGACCAAGCAGACTCCACCCACCTACAACAAGACAAACAAATTCACTTCTGGCTTTCAGAACATTGTGGATGCTTATGGGATTGGAACCTACAGAGAGATTAACCCAGGCACTGTGCAAATCTTTACATTAATAATATATATTCGTCAAAATCTTTAGTTTTTGTGTGTGTTTGTGTTAATAAATGAATGAATTATTTTGCACTGTAGCACCCTACACCATCATCACCTTTCCTTTCCTGTTTGCTGTGATGTTTGGGGACATGGGTCATGGTCTACTGATGACCTGTGCTGCCCTTTACCTTGTCATCAGAGAGAGTCGCCTACTTGCACAGAAACGTGACAATGAGGTTTGTGGCTCAGTTACCACTTCTTTATACAATCACATAGTGTTATTTTATTAATGCAGTAATTCACTGCACTTGATAGTAATTTAATATTGCATTGTATATTTAATTTTGTAATATTGTTAGAAAGTTGTATAAATTATTTGAGGTCCTTATTCTGTCTAGTGTATTTATTGTTAAAAGTTTATGTTTGCATAGATTTGTGTAACTACATAGTTTTTGTTTAATTACTAGGTGACAACATGTTAAACTACTGAAGATGTTAAAATCTTAGCTAAAGCTGACTTTCCATTTCTGTTTCTTTTCTTCTGTCCTGCTTTCCCTTTATGTTTATAGATGTTTAACATGGTGTTTTCAGGCCGGTATATAATCCTTTTAATGGGCTTATTTTCTGTCTACACTGGAATGATCTACAATGACTGCTTCTCCAAATCCCTCAACATGTTTGGTTCTGGTTGGAGCATTAAGCCCATGTTTGGCTCCAAAGGCAACTGGTCGTAAGTTTAACTGTAACAAAAAAATGTTCGAACTAAAAATATTAACGACTAATTAGGAATATTACGAGAAGTCAGAGTGACTAATTCATAAAAGTTTTATAACCATTTTGGCCATTTTGGCTTTTGCAGGACCTGTGAGTCCTGTAATATGTCCACGTCATCAGGGAACAAAAATGCATTCATAGGATAACCTGGTCATTCAGTACATTCAGGTAGTCAGCTGAACTAATTTTATTGCCACATAATGTTGCTGAGCCTAGTCCTGACCAACTGAAGCAACCCCAGATCATAACACTGCCTCCAGAGGCTTGTACAGGGGACCCTACAGTCTTACCCTAAAATGCCCGATTTTGGTAATAGGGTCAGGAATCGGGAATCATCAAACCACATGACGTGAGCAGTGTGGGGTTATTTGCAATCTACAAAACAAACCCACTGCTGAACTGTTTATTGCCATCAGAGATTTCTTCCATCCTTTTTTTAATTAATTAATTTATTTTTTTTACAAACATCCCTGATGTGGGCCAGACGCAGCCCCACTACTTCCGTAGCTACCCAGACCACATTCCTGTTAAAACAATACCAACATATGCTTTAAACCGACTAATAATCAGGTGAAAACCTTAGCAATAGGATACATTTCTAATGATAAAGATTGTTTAAAGCATACTGACTGGCGCATGTTCAAGGAGGCTGCAACCAGTGGCAAGTCCACCTACTTGGACAAGTGCGTTGAAGCCTCAAGTTTTAAATTTAGCTTTTGCAGAAGAGTGGAGGTTTTTATAAAAAGCAATGGGATGTTCAAAAATCATATACTGTAGGTCAGATGTCCATAAACTTTCGGACCTGTAGTGTATACAAGCCACAATTTGGAGAATGAATTAATTTGCTTCCTTTAATTTACTTAACAAATATTTGAAAAAGGTAAGAGAGACTAAGACCTAAAACATATCACATTTAATTGTCACTTGTTCACATGTAATTGTCACTTTTCTGTGTGTAGGTTTGAGACTCTTGACGAAAATTCAGTATTACAACTTGACCCAGTTGTACCAGGAGTATTTGGTGGGCCATATCCTCTGGGTATTGACCCAGTAAGTGACACAGACACAATAAAAACAGTATTTTGTACCATCACCAAGCATAGACTTACTGTAAGAGATAAGCATCAATCTAATTCTTTCTATGGGTCTTCTCTACTAGATCTGGAACATTGCCACAAACAAGCTAACCTTCCTGAACTCATTTAAAATGAAAATGTCAGTCATTTTAGGGGTGATTCACATGTTGTTCGGAGTCACTCTTTCTCTCTTCAATCATCTGTGAGTATCATGTATGTGTGTGTGATTCGATGTACTGTACATGTAAAATACACTGCTGTATTTTCTAATGATAATTTGTTATATTACAATTTCATTAGATTAATTATAATTTCTGTTGTCCTGTATGCTCCTAGGTACTTTAAAAAGCCTCTGAACATCTTCCTGGGGTTTATCCCTGAAATTGTGTTTATGAGCAGTCTGTTTGGTTATTTAATCTTGCTGATCTTCTATAAGTGGACAGCCTATGATGCAGCCACTTCTAAAGAAGCTCCAAGCCTCCTTATTTCCTTCATCAACATGTGTCTTTTTAACTACAATGATCCGACCAATAAACCTCTGTACAAAGGACAGGTAAAAATGTTTTCTCATGCCTCGGAGCCTTTCCTCCCTCCACACATTATTAGTATTCACTCTTAAATTTCCCTAAATAAAAGTTTACAATTTATCCGCAGAATATTCCTCACCACATGTTCCTCCATGGTTTCTTAGTTCCATGTTACAGTGCAGCAGCTGCCCTGTTATCAAGCTATCACTATTCTTGTTGTTAGTGCCTAAATGTAAAGTTAAGTGATATAAGGCTGTTTCTTTAGCATTTCAACATAAAATGTGCTTAAAAAGTTTTTTACCTCCACAATCTCTCATGCATCTGACTGTATATAACATGTCATTTTTAGATGGGTATTCAGTCTCTGTTGGTGGTAATTGCTATGAGCTGCGTTCCCTGTATGTTGGTGGTGAAGACCATGGTGCTCCGTCGTCAGCACCTGTGGAAAAAGCACTTGGTATGTTCCCATCCAACAACGTCCTGTCAGTCCTTGTGTTGGTGGTAAATGGTGTTTCTCCAGGTAATGAATCATTTTAGATCAATTAATCTAGCATCTTGGATAAAACAGAATATTAAAATTTCACAGATACTATACTACTACTACTACTACTACTACTCTAGTTTATATGGAGATCTCAAGTTCAACACTAAAGAAATCCACACTTTAGTGTCTATGTTTTTATTTTATTTTTTCAGAATTTTTATGAATGCTATTTTTACTTACATCCATGAGAAGTAAAATTGATTCAAATACAAGTGTGGTAAAAAAAAAAAGTAATGTGAAAATGGATCTTGGTTTCTTCCACATTTTTTTTCACATTTCATTATTTCAGACATACACAAATCAGCCATAACATTAAAACCATTGACAGGTGAGGTAAATAACATTGATTATTTCATTAAAATAGCACCTGTCAGGTGGTATGATATAGGGATATACTGTATTAGACATCAAGTTAACCATCAGTTTTCAAATTGCATGTGCTGGATTCAGGACAAATGGGCAAGTGTTAGGATCTGAGCAACTTTGACAAAGGCCAAATTGTGATGGCTGGACAGCTAGGTCAGAGAATCTCCAAAAATGCAGGTTTTATTAGGGTGTTCTCAGTATGGAGAGGTTAGTACTTAACAATAGACAGTAACGTGATGAGTAAGGGCTAGGTCATCTGGGCCGGCCCCATAGAAGAGCTAGAAAGCAGAAATTGTTGAAGAAGTCAATATTGGCTATGATAAAAATGTGTGCGAATAAACAGTGCATTGCAGGTTGATGCAGAAATGAATCATGTATGTCCATTCTGGGAAAGATACAGCACTATAATAAAGGAAGCCAGCAGAGGCAGTTAGTTGCTCTGGGTATTGTTCTGATAGGAAAACTTAAATCCTGGCATTCATGTGAATTAAACTTTGAATTTAACTTTTAAGGGCCACCTACATACCTAAACCTTGTTGCAAATTGTGTTCTCTAATGGCAGTGGCCTCTTTTAGCAGGATTGCTGGTATTTAGTGTGGCAGCTGCTCCACTGAAAAAATTTCAGAAATAGTTTGAGTTCACTCAGATCACTATAGTATTTAATGAACATCAGTGTGATGGACTCGACAAACAACTTTAATCCATACAGTAGATGCGCCACCTCATACAGGATTTAAAGGATGGACTGCAGACTCTTGGTGACATCTTTTGAGGTCTTGTGGAGCAACGGCACCAGGGGGACCAACACAACATTAGGCAAAGGTGGTTTTATTGTTATGGCTGAATACAGTGCCTTGAAAAAGTATTCATACCCTCTGAATTTTTCCACCTTTTGTCACATTACAACCACAAACATAAATGTATTTTATTGGGACTTTATGTGATAGACCGGCGGCACGGTGGTGTAGTGGTTAGCACTGTCGCCTTGCACCTCCAAGCATGTTCTCCTCGTGCTTGAGGGGTTTCCTCCGGGTACTCCGGTTTCCTCCCACAGTCCAAAGATATGCAGGTTAGGCTAATTGGCTTTCCCAAATTGCCCGTAATGTGTGAATGAGTGTGTGAGTGTGTGCCCTGCGATGGATTAGCACCCTGTCCAGGGTGTACCCTGCCTCGTGCCCTAAGCCTCCTGGGATAGGCTCCAGGTCCCTGCGACCCTAAATACAGAATAAAGCGGTATGGAAGGTGAGTGAGTGAGAGTGATGTGATAGACCAAGACAAAGTGGTACATAATTGTGAAATGGAAGGAGACTGATAAATGGTTTTCAAAATGTTTTACAAATAAAAATCTAAAAAAAAAAAAACTTTTGTATTTAACCCTTTTTTTTTAAACTCCCAAGTAAAATCCTGTGAAACCAATTACCTTCAGAAGTCAATTACACACATAGTCCACTTGTATGTTATTGTCCTGCTGGAAGATGAACCTCCGCCTCAGTCTCAAGTCTTTTGCAGAGTCTAACAGGTTTTCTTCTAAGATTGCCCTGTAGTTGGCTTCATTCATCTTCCCATCAACTCTGACCAGCTTCCCTGAACCCTGCTTAAGAAAAGCATTTTGTGGTCATGGTGATGTGCATTGTTAGTTTTCTGTCACACATGGCGTTTTGCATTTAGCCCAGAAAGATTCATTTTAGTCTCATTTGACCAGAAAACCTTCTTCCATATGTTTGCTGCACCAGAGTTACCATGGACCTCTTGGCTGCTTCTCTGATTACAGCTCTCCTTGCCAGGCCTGTCAGTTTAGGAGGACAGCCATGTCTTGGTAGGTTTGAAGTTTTGTCATACTCTTTCCATTTTCGAGTATCAGAGTAAACGGGGTTGAATACAAATGCACGCCACACTTTTTAGATATTTATTTGTAAAAGAATTTGAAAACCATTTATCAGTTTCCTCACTTCACCATTATGTGCCACTTTGTCTTGGTCTGTCACATAAAATCCCAATAAAATACATTTATGTTTGTGGTTGTAAATTGAACAAATGTGGAAATGTTCAAGGGGTATAAATGCTTTTGCAAGGCACTGTATATAGAGGGGCCAAAAAATGTATACCCATTTCAACAGTTGTTATCTAAAACTTATTATGTTATTTTAAAACTCGAACTGAATTATGGCAGCAATGTGTACTATTATGTTTCCTCTAGAGATTAAAGTAGTCACACGGAAATATATCATATGGAATATATCATATAGCATGTTGAATTACATGAACAGAACAAAAACCTCTTGCAGTAAAAAAAATAAATAAATAAAAAATTCTGCATAACATCCTTACACCTTTTAAAATACTTGCTTTAAAATTTTTACAGTCTACTCTGGTCTTTACACAATCTACTTCGCAGGGAACTACTTGCTGATCAAAATGCAGCACTTCTAACTAACTGGGTTCCCAGTTGAGCGGCAGAAAAAGAAAAAAAAACGGTTTTATGTGCAAAGCCAGCGCACTCTTTCATTCAAACCCCAGAGCAATGGTTTTCATGCAAATGCAGTGATGTTTAGTAACAAGAGGGGATTAATTTCCTCAACTCCTGGGGTCAATTTTATGTGTATGATCTTTAGAAAGCAATCAAGCAGCATAGATTGAGGGAGTGACTCCAATGTACTGGAGATGTCTTTTTAACTCCATGCCCAGCCGCATCAAAACAAAGAATAAATAACATCATAGAAAAATATTTGAAGAGAGGCATATATTTTTCATGTTGAATGTGTATAAATTTTTGGGGGGGCCTGTCATACATGTGTATGTGTGTGTGTGTGTGTGTGTGTGTATACACACTGTATATACATACACACAATATAACGCTCTCTTTTATAAAAAAAAAAAAAAAAGGTTATTCTTTATTCTAGCACAGATGTCTACTAGCTAGCCACTTAGATATGTTTCCAAAATATCCAACATGAATTTTCTCGTTGGAAATAGTAATACCTCCTTTATTTATGCAAACAAGCAATTAAACAAATGGGGATAATTGGGTTAAATTGGGTCATTATATATTAAATATCAGTCATTATGCTTGAATAATGACATCCCTGCTGACAACACTTAAATTAAACCTTTTTAGCAATGTGAAGTAGCTTGAAAGATCTAGCACCAACAAGCTGTGAAACAAAGTCCCCAAAGAGGTAAAGATTATTGAAATATTTTAGACTGAAAAGGGGTATAAGGCCATTTGTAAAGCTTTGGGAATCTAGCAAACCAAAGTGAGAGATTTCCCATGACCAACGTAACCATGAATTCTGCTCTCTACCAGAAATTCTGAAGGAGAATATTTAGTCACCAGTCCATGAGTTGAAGCGCATGCACAATTAGTTTATGTATGATACAATCCAAAATACAGTACAAGACAAAGTCCACCTATGGATGGCTAAAATGGTTGTGTAGGGGTGTAGTCAAAGTTTGGCAGGACCATAAATTGACAATTTATGCTTAAACGCTCTCTAGCGTTTAAAGCAATTCTGCAAAAAGGAGTGGGCCAAAATTCCGTCACAGCAATGTAAAAAACCTGAATTTTGGGTATCTCAAGTTTGGTGGCACATCCAGTTATTCGGTTGTGTTATATTCGAATTTTAACGCATATTTCCAAAAAATAGATACATATACAAAATATTTTTAAAAAATCAGGATGGGCAGATAATTTTCACAGCAATATAAAAAGAAAAAAGCTGAAGAATACCTGGCCCATTATCCTTCCCACCCAAAAACCCCCACAAAAATCCAGTATACCAGTCATATAAAATACGCAATACTATGGGATGGGTAGCCATCCTGTACACAGGCACACCCATTCACACACACCAGAAAGAGCACATGGCCATTCAGACTTTGTTGGGTTTTGTATTTAGTCCCAGATGAGGGAGGCAAGCCCTGCTCAGAAAGTAGAAACTTTAGAGCAAGCAGGCACCAGCTCATCCACCGGACTCACTCAACAGGGCACACAGAAGTTTGGGGGAGTTCGGGTCGGGAACGGACCGACCGAGGATGAGGCTGAGATCATTGAGCACGACCAACTATCCCAACATTCTGATGATGCAGATGAGGTGGGTGATACTTCTGGCTGTTGCTGAGTTCTAATAGTGACTAAACTTGTGTACCAAATGCAAGGGTAAATATAAAGGCATTTTTATTGATATGTGTCTGATGCTCTGCAGTCAGCTACATTTTTTTTCCTTGCATCCTTAAGGAAAATGTAAAAAAATGTCTAATAAGGCAGGAACCCATTGTTGAGAATCTTGGACCACTCCATAAGACATAGAATTCTACAGAGTATGAAATGCTTTGTTTAGTTGTTTGTACTTTTAAAATCAGACAACAGCTTTTAAACATATTTATACACAAATTTTCAGTGTTTTTGGTACAGTATATGTTTGCTCATTTTCTACATTGATGTTACTCTAACCCTGGCAGGGTCAACATAGTTTAAAATAGCCTGGTATGTAGCAGAATTCCATCATTATTTAGAAGGGCATTTGGACCAATCATTGCAAAATTCAATTCAGTTCCGTTTTATTTATAGTGCAATTTTAAAATGGTCATTGTTTTAAATTTCCATATTAAAAATATGGAAATAAGTTTAGAAAAAGTGTGAAGAAATATGTATAAATTCTAATTACCAGGTTGTCCCTGATGAGTAAGCAGAGGGCGACAGTGATGGGCTGGAGAATCCCTAAGATGACAATAGGAAAGAATCCATCCTCATTTGGGTGATATAAGATAGCAAAATAACCCCAAAACAATGATACAGTTATTATCTACAGTGCAATCATATTCACAGTTGGAACCTTTAGCAGACACTCTTATCCAGAGTGACTTATAGAAGTGACTAAGGTCTAAGGCCAAGGATTAAGGATTGTGTACAAATGTGTAAAAATGCTTGCATCATGTAAAAATGTCATATTTGACAAAGTGTAGTCTTATATGAAGCCCCTGTTTATTGCCAAACATGGTGATGGTGTACCAATAAATTTTGATGTTGAGCATAGCACTTTCTAATTAATGCTAATGATCCTTGATTAGATACTACATTTAGTGGGGTGTTCTGGTACTAAATAGTACACTTGTAACATCTGTGATCTTTGGTTTATTATTTGTGTTTATCATTGTACTGTATCTCTAGTTTTTTGGAATTTACCCAGTACCAGACTTTTCGATGTTACCACTGTGTGCGCCCATGGTGATGGATTCAAAAGGAATTGCACATGTGTACAGCATAATAATTGGTCAAATGCAACAAAGCAGTAACCAAAAGAGTGAAGAGTGGAAAGTATCGGACATTTAGCTAGTTCTAATTCTGAGGAGAAAAAAAACCATTCCATTTATTCATGGTATTTACTTTGGAAACTGCGTTTTCTAGTTTGCAAGTTTCTTCTGTTGCCATCTGTATATAACAAATTTGTCACCATAAGACCATGTCCTCGTGTGTTGCAGCCTATGAAAGCCCCCACTACAACATACTACGTTGTCTTGTTATGGAATTAAGGGGTGGTTTTAAGCCACACAGCATATTGGCGTAGTAGTTAGTACTGTGGCCTCGCACCTCCAGGGGTTGAGGGTTTGATTCCTGCCTCAGGTCTGCGTGTGTGGATTGTTCTCAGTGCTTGGTGGGTTTTCTTCCACAGTCCAAAGATTAGATTAATTAATTAGATTAAGTCCAGCTTAGGCTAATTGCTGTTTTCAAATTCCCCATAGCGTGTGAGTTAGTGTGTGTGTGTGCTTGTGTGCCATGTGATGGATTGGCACCCTGTCCATGGTGTACCTTGCCTCGGGCCCTGAGTCCCATGCTTCCTGTGATCCTGTACAAAACAGTGTAGAGAATAATTGAGTGAGTAAGAGATTTGAGACACTGTGTTATGATCCTTGTGAGTTGTAAAAAATTTGTTATTTTCCATCAGTGGAAAAGTGGGTTCATTTGCTTAGCATGGGTGATGGCATTTCTAATATTTACATTCATAATTTCACAATGTTGCTAAACAAGACAAAAGATTGTGTAGCAGTGTGGGTGCTATATACACAGAATAAACATGCAGACATTGAGCTAGGGCTTTCATCATGCTTGGGCGCAGGTGTTGTCCCGGTGGCTCACTTTGGGAGTCAGCTCAGCCAGTGGAGTCTCCACCTTGTGGGCCAGCAGGGAAGACCCTGCATTGGAACAATATTTACTCCTTCAGGGTATTGTACTCTGGAGCCTCACTGGTGAGCAGGGGAATTAGGGTGGCTGCCCAAATGTATAAAAATGTAATGCAAACTGTTTAATGTAAACTTATTAATATTCTCACCATTTACTTAGTCATGCTTGTGGCAGCAGTGAACTGCATGAAATTATGAAGATATAGGTCAAGAGCTTCAGTTAATGTTTAGATCCAACATCAGAACTGATAATAAATTGAGTATTTCAGAAACTGATTGCATGGAGTGTATATACATGTTCAGTTTTATAAGTTCCTAATGACCAAGAGGGTCGACACATATGAATGATATTCTTTAACTTCTTGAATGCCAAGAATCTTAAACCAACAACTATCATGGCCATGACCCCTCTGTAATGACATAAGGGCCTGTACATTAGTACGTTAGTGTGACTGGAACAGAATGACTTTCGCACAGCCCTGCTCATCCCTTATAAATGCTTAGGCAGGCCATGATACCCTAATGACCCTTTCGGACAAAGGTAACCCTTGTTTTATTTTGTTGCTTTGACAGTTAGTTAATACATTTGTATGACTATTCATCAGTACTGGTCTGATTGGTAGCCGGGATGATTGACCCCATGAGTGAGGTTGTCCCAAAATTTACATGGGGAAACCTGGCAAAAGTAGTGATGTCCAGGATGCTGTAGCACAAGTCTTGCATAGGGAAACTTCCATTTTCGCTGCTAAAGAGGAGGTCATAGGTTGTCTTCCCATGTACTTCAAATGGTAGTGGACTATATGTTGAGGTGTACTGTCCAAATCTTTAGGTGGTCTTTTCCTCCTTATAAACCTGCCTACCTGATGATGCATGCCATCTGGTATGTCATCCGTCTATGTGTGCCTACTCTGCAAGAACTGATCTACCACTGTGACTGAGCATATGACTGGATCTCCCTGTTGCTTATGGCGCCAGGAGGTGAATGATTTGCATTTACAAAGATAATGCATCCTTGTAAATGGGCCTCTAGACTTTAACAAGGTATGGAAGACTACCGCATCACACTCGGCTAACAAAGCCTTGGGCTCTAGAGTGGCCAAACCCACTGCTGCATCCTGGCTGGATGAGCATGCCAAAATGAATTGCTGACAGAGCAAATCTATGCAGAGAAGAGTTTTCTGAAGAGTTCCATAAAGCAGACTGAACAGGATTAGTGGCCACATCAGCCATCAGGAGCAAAAAGCAGACAGTAAAGCCTACCCTGGTGAAGCCTGTTGAGGGTTTGGTTGATCAGGAGTAGGAATTGAAAAACATAGAGCAGTCCTTTGGCCAATCATGCGCTAAATCATTAATCGCTACTAAGGATTGACTCCTCTTCCCTGGAGATTCACATAAGTTTTGCATATGCCAAGCCAATTTCTCCATCATTTTGACTACTTAGAATCATAACTCCTTCAAGTGGATTGTAAGCAGAGAAGGAGATCTGCCACTCTTTCTTACTTCTTTACACCCTTCTACAATAGATAGGAAGATGGTACCACTCTCTGGTGTTTTATGTGGTATGCCATAGAAATGCTTTCTGTATTAACTGACACATTTTTGCTTCAGTAAGAGTAGGAAGTGCTAAAGTACCAGATAAACTGCTTGCGGCTATAGGACATTGATATGCTTCTTATACTGCCTGGTTGACCATATGCCTTGAGCTGGTTGGTGATCAAAGACTCCATCACTCACTGTATGAGGCATCTGTCATGACTGCTTGCACTACAGCTCCTCATGCTCAGATGAGTTTTGCTAACCTGGGAGGATGCCACTCATTGTGTTAAATTATGATGCCATACAGTGGATTGAGGGATAGGGTAATTATGGCATGCTCTAATTGAGAGCTATGGTCACCACTGAGGAGTTGCTGTGAACACCAACTACTCTCTATGGAGGGTGAAGAGACAAAGGCTGCTGTCAATTTTTTTGTGTCTCTAAGGATGCAATGGACTACTCAGTAATGATCATGGGGCAATCAACAGTTTCCTAAACAGGACTAATTTAAACGACTTCTCTACACAGCACTAAAGGCCACCTCCACATTAGATATAATTTAGCATGAATTGGTAACATATACAACAGGGACACAAACAAGACCCCCCATAATGCAAATATGTATCTCTCTAGTTGTTCATAGGTGTACAAGGTAGATGGTCACCTTTCAACATCTGCTGTAAATTTAACAAAGCTTCATCACCCAAAACAAGTGTACATTTAACACGGTCATACAAAAGAACACTGCTATAACAACTTTTAGGCAAAACTTACATTGCTAACCTTACATGTTAAGAAACAAACTCATTTAAGCTGGTGATATGACAATTTCAGTTCTAAAACTATTGCGTGCCTATGAGTCATACAGCAAATGTGTAGGAAATTCTGCTAGGTAAATTAGGAAGTCTGCATGTTCTCTTTTCCACACTAATGTACAGACCATTATGTCATCATGCAGTGGTCATGGCATTTCTTGGTATGATATTAAATTCAAATTTTATTTGTCACATACACAGTCATACATAGTATGATATGCATTGAAATGCTTATATGATCGCCTATGACCTAAAAAATTAGCAATAAGAAATAAATATGGAATAAAATAAGAAATAAAATATAGAAAAACCTCTACCTCTAACCTCTTTTCTGAACCTATAAGAAAATATAGCTATAGAGGATAAGACCAAAATATAGGAAAAACTTAGCTGCACAAATATAGAAACATTTTACTGTACAAATATAGAAAATACTGTATAGAAAACTTTAGTTGTTGAAATGAGATGTCCGGGGAGTGTGCAAATATACATGAATGTGTAGATGCAATGTCCATAAATGTGCAATGTGCAAAAATGAAATAGAAATGCCCAGGGTGTGTGTATGAATGTGCAGATGTGCAAAAAGTGTCCATAATATAAATATTATCTAGAACAATGGTTAACCAAATAGAAAAAGAAAACAGTTTTTGCATGATATGATGCAAAAAACAAAAACACATGTTGGACATTTCCTGTAACGGCTCCTGTAAGTCAAGATCAGGAATCTGAGGAAATCTGACATCGCACTTTCTCTAAAAGTGAGGGTCACCATAGCTTCTCATCCTTTTTTTGTGTTAAACATCATTGTATGTGATGTGATAAAGGGGGTTAAATTCATGGGGTCAATTTGGTATAGGCTTTTGGGGGGGAAAAAAAATTTCCTTAAATGGAAATATACAGTATACTCATGGTCCACTTTGTTAGTAACACTTGTACAACTGCACATTTATCCAGTCATTTTATTCAGCCAATCATGTGACAGCATAATAATAATAATAATAATAATAATAATAATAATAATAAATTAATATACAGATATTGGGCAAGCATTTTACAACAATGTTCACATCAAATATTAAATAAATATGTATAAAATTAAAATATTTGGTATCTAAATAAATAGATGAAAATAGCCATTGCATGATTTGGAGCTAGTGTGTGTTGATTGTTTACACAGTCAAGTATGGAGCCAGATCGGTCTCATAAATAATTCACACAAAAGACACGATGTTCATGTGCGTAACCCAATTCACGTGAACGGAAAAAAAAAATATTCACAAAAAACACATTCACGTGCATAAAAAAATATATACATATTCATAATATACAAGTCACATATGTACAACTGTGTAAAAAAATTTGAATGTTTAAAATTTACGATGTGAAAATCGATTTACGTGTGTGAATATCGCGGGATTTGTGGGTGTATTTTTGAGACTTTCCTGACTCCAACGTGCTAGCAAAGTCTCAAAAATACGTCACTCGTACTCTCTAGCCAATCAGATGCGACGTCACCATTCAACCAATCACAGCCCTGCAGGAGCGCTCAAGTAGCTCAGCTTTGCACACCTTTTGCGCAGTCTGAGTTAATTACAACGGAAATCAAGTTTTACCTCCTCAAACCAAGAACAGGATGCACGTCTAAGTTATTACTTTATTTCATAATGTTTAATTAATGAACTTCGCCGAAAAT
>JAOVVA010000027.1:10422043-10446411 GCA_028565275.1 Leiocassis micropogon | reverse complement strand
TACATACAAGGCAAATAGGTGAACATATCACAAGACCCAATATTCGTTCCAAACATTCCTGTTGAATGTAGAGGGGCGGCAAAAGCTGAGTATCAAACGAACGTCTAACATCAAACGGACTTTACCGCAGTACACAACACTACTTCACCATAATGGTAATGCTAACGGTGCTAACAGTGTTATGCTTTAGCTCAATGTATACAATGACTGTTTTATAGACTTTCAAGCTCAAAGCCCGAATTTACCACCAGGACATTTTAACCATCTAAAACTTTTAAAAAACTAACTATACCAGATAGTCTATCCGTTTTTAACCCATAAAAATAAAAATATCCGGGAAACAGTGGGCACTGAGGGAGAATCCCAGTACAAATTGCTCTCCAACATAAGGCACAATTTTAACACAATTTGCACAAGCCAGCATGTTTTTGGACATTGGAAAAAAACTGGAGAACCTGAAGGGAAAATTACATGACGAAGGGGTACACTCTGCAATGCTCTGACAGTTCACTCGAGTTCACAGTCTAACTGAGAACTTTGGAGCCATAAGGCTGCAGCACTACCCCCTCTACCACCATAACCCTATATGTATTAGCTAAACATTTACAGATAAAAACAAATACAAATTCACAGGCTATGGGCTGTTACTTGAAGCACTGATAAAACATATCATTGAAATTCTTTGCCACATTAAAACATTCCATTTAATTTAGTTCAACTTTACTTGTATAATGCAATGGACATTGTCGCAAAGGAGCTTCACAAAAATAAAAATTCTGGATATAAATTGAAAAACTCACTATGTCAAGAAAAACTGGGCTTAAATTCTGAAAGATTGGTCTTGGGAGCATAAGTAATTAATTTTCATGAATTCTGGAGTCCTGACCTTAAAATATTTGGGATGTGCTAGAGAAGACTGCCGTGTGGTTCAACTCTCCTGTCATAAATAAAAGATCTTGACAAAAAGATTATGTAACTCTGACTGGAAAGGTGGTCAAAACCATGCTATGACAAATTTGCACCATAATTAAAGCCCATGAAGGTCCAGCAGGGAAATTTGTGTGTGTGGGGCTTTTTTATTGCCAGGCAGTTTAATTTTCTATTGCTTAATATCCATGTTTAAATCAAACTGGGACTTAATGAAATTTCTCATGTATGAAGGCATAAAATTGTGTGCCATTTACAGAAGACTTCAAACACAGTACATAGATGAGCCTCTTGGCTCCTTTAAAACATTTGAATGGTGCAAATACTTTAAAGAAGGCTGTATGTCAGTGAATGACAATTCCAGACAAGGAGCCCACTACAGTCATTCTGGTGACCATTCAGACTCAAATGGATGACTAACTTGTAACCAACTAATGGAAGAGACACATCTGTCTGTGGGAACTGTACGCACAATTATTTATGAATACCACTTGAACATTACAGGAACTTGGCTCGGAGTTATTCCACATCCCAAAAACAGTTCTGACCTTGCTCCAACCGATTTACACATGTTTAGGCCATTAAAGGAGCTCTTGGGAAGCCAGCATTGCAGACAGTAAGCAGGCAGTCTGATTATGGCTCCAGCATACTGAGAAATCTTTCTACCTTGATCGTATACAAGCAGTAGTGAAATGACGGTATAAGTACATTAGTGTACCAGGGGATTATATAGAGAAATAAAGGTACTTTCCCCTCTTATAACTTTGTTATATCCCCTCTGTTCTTCTGCAAAAAAAAGTCTCATCAATTCAGAATGAAAGGCATTCATCAATTCTCTGGTATATTTCTTTCTCTGCAGATTAAATGTGAGCAGTATTGGCCAACGGACGATATGCCCTGGCTCTACGGAAACTTGCGGGTCTCTGTCCAGTCAGAGCAAAAAGAGAGCTTCTGGACTCGAAGAGAGTTTCTTGTCAGAAATGTAAGCTCAGTGATTACACTAACAAGCCTTTTATGCTATACAGTGTGACATATACACTCATCATTCTCTTTATTGGGAACACCAGTATACCTGCACATTCATGCTGTTATTTAATCACTCAGTCATGTGACAGCAGTGAAACAGATAAAGAGCACAAAACATCAAACCTTAAGGTAGATGGGCTACAACAGCAGAAAACTACACAAAGTTGTTTGGGAAACAGTCTTCAACTGTGCATTTTAATAAATCCACCAGTGTTCATTCTGGCAGCTTATTTTGATTTAGTTTTAGTCTTAGCCATTGACTAAAATGTACATTTGTCTTTTAATCATTGTTAGTTTTAGTCAACAATTTGTTGACTAATGTTTTAGTCTCATTTTTAATCATGCATAGTAACTTTCATGAACAAAAATTTTTGCATTTATTAATCACATACTTTTAGGCATTCTTATTCAAATATTTTCACCATTTTATTAAAATGACTTGTGATTTACAGTAGTGCAATGAGCAAAATGTGGTTTCACTATGGCAATAGAATACTTTGTTTACTACTAGTGCAATTATAAAAAGCGTCACAAGAACATGAGGCTACAGTGCTGTTGGAGTGTTGTAAATCAGGAGATTTACAGATCTCCGATAAGAGACCATGCAACTCTCTGCCTGTGAATCACAGATAAACGCTGGATGCACAATGCCAATACTTCAGTCATTCCTGCTTGAGTTAAAGTGGCTTCACACAGCTGACATTACTTTGCACCATTAGCTTCATCAAATTAAACCAATAGTATTTTGATGATATAAAGGTTGTAAGAATTGCATTTACTTGTAATTAATTCAAATTGTGACCACTCTCAGGATTTATTGCAAGTCTAGAACCATTAAACTAATGTTACCAATTCAAGAGTGGCTAACAGGCTAGTGAGCACAGAAGCTAAGGATAATTGGCCAACCTTATGTGCCTAATAGCATTACTAGCATATGCAAGGTTAAATAATCCTACACATTTTAAAGTTAATCGTGTTAATGTAACTTTGTTTTCACAATCTGCCTAAATGTTACATGAATCTTAATGTTAACTTGCATTTTCTTACATTTCTGAGTACAGTGAAACCTTGAATTGCGAGTAACGCGGTTTGCGAGTGTTCTGCAACACGAGCAAAGATTTTTAATAAATTTAGACTTGAAAAATGAGCATGTCTTGGTTTACGTGTACCGAGTATCATGTATCATGCATGCGCTTCTTGTTTTGATGCCGAGCGTCACGTGATCACACTCCCAGCAGGGGAGACGAATTGTGGGTAATCGTCTCCCATGCTGGGTCTTAGTGCGCATCTCTCACTGGTATAATCAACATCCATGCACACGTGTACTGTTTACTATAACACTGTGACCATGTGTGTGTGTGTGTGTGTGTGTGTAAAACACCTTTTATTTTGTGTTTGTAAGTGCGTGTCCTGTTTCTTATAACACACGTGTGTGCGCGTGTGTAAAGTAAAAGGAAGTCTTATTAGAGGGTTAAAAACCCATTTTCTCCCTCGGCCTTTAGCTTCACACACATACACAAACACACACACACACACACACACACTCAGCGCCTGCACGCATAAATGGAAACACTTATCTGGCGGGATTTATTTTTACTTTTTTTTAAAGGTTAAGTGCAGGTTAATTTGTTTTATTTTTACTTTATATTTTGTATTAATTATTTTTATGTTTTTATTTTTTGGGGCTGTGAAATGAATAATTTGACTTTCCATGATTTCTTATGAGAAAATCAAATTTGGTTTACGAGTGTTTTGGAATACGAGCCCGCTTCCAGAATGAATTATGCTTGTAATCCAAGGTTTCACTGTAGCTGGTTTTCAAATGCTATTTCACATTTGTTGCGTTTTTGTTTTAGTCAGTTTTGTTTTCTGTGGCAAGGGACAGCATTGGTGAAGTTATAAATAAATCGTATAATCCCATAAATCGTTTCTCCTTTTTTTCTCAAGAGCAAGGGGAGACATACAAGGTGATTTGTTTCTGATGTTGTTGGGAGGGGACGAACTATAAACATTTTGTCATAGTTATCATTTTCAAAGGTTACTTTTTATTTAGTTTTAGTCTCATCTTCATTTTGAAAAAAGGTTGTCGCTGAATATTTTACATCATTATTATTGTTGACAAAATTGACATATTTCCCTCCTTTAGCCACCCACTACTAGCTAATTAGCAAATAAAAGTCAGACATCAACTACAGCTCAATAACTAAACCCCACTACCCACTATATATCTCTCAGTCTAGTTAAGTACACGCATGGGGAAGACTGCAAATTTGACACTTGCCCAGATGATGATACACTTTATAACGAGAGTAAGCCACAGGTCATCGCTGAAAGCGATTTGCTGAAATCTGCCAAAGGGAAAAGCATCATAGCAAAAGGTGCAAAAACAATAGGGATGACCACAGCCTTAAGAAGACTCGAGCAAAACTGATTCAAGAACTTGGGAGACCTTCATAAAGAGTAAAGTGAGGCTGGCGTCATTCCATGGGCTTAAACTTCTGCATTCCTAGTATAAAGCAATTCCCGAACCAGACAGAACATCAGAAACATCTTACCTTGGATA
Organism: Leiocassis micropogon; assembly: GCA_028565275.1. Lineage (NCBI taxonomy): Eukaryota > Metazoa > Chordata > Actinopteri > Siluriformes > Bagridae > Leiocassis > Leiocassis micropogon. The sequence goes on along the minus strand of JAOVVA010000027.1, from coordinate 10,441,895 downwards.
AGGAGAAAAAGAACCGGACTGTTGCTCAAAGTCCCAAATTCTTCTTTTCAGATAAAAGTAAATTTTGCATTTAATTTGGAAATAACTACCCCTAACCCAAGTGGAGAACCACAGAATCAAAGTTGCTTGACGTCCATTGTGAAATTTGCAAAATCATTGATGATTTGGGGTGCCATGTCATCTTCTGGTGTTGGTTCACTGTATTATATCAAGTCCATAGATTTTAGAGCATCTCATGCATTCATGTGCCGACAAGTTTTATGGAGATGCTGATTTCATTTTCCAGCAGGACTTTACACTTGCCCACAGTTTACTTCAGTTTACTTGTCTTGAGATGGTGCTTCAATATATCCACATAATCTTCCTCACTTGTGATGCTATCTATTTTGTGAATTGCACCAATTCCTACTGCCTCAAAGCACTCAGACAACATGATGCTTCCACCCCTGTGCTTCATAGTTGGGATGATGTTCTTTGGCTTGAAAGCCTCCCCCTTTTTCTTCCAGACAATGATGGTCAAAACAATTATGGCCAAACAGTTCAACTTTTGTTTCATCGGGCCAGAGGAATTCTCTCCAAAAAGTAAGATCTTCGTTTGATCTCTTATGTGCAGCTTCAGACCATAATCAGACCAGGCATTTTTTGGCAAGTTTGAAGCTGCGGCTTCTTCCTTGCTGAGCAGCCTTGTTACCTCATGTTACCTCAATATCATCTCATTTTATTGTGAATATAGATGCTTTTGTAGCTGCTTCCTCAACTTTCTTCACAAAGACCTTTTCCTTTGTCATGGGACTTATTTGTACTTTTTGTATCAAAGTACTCATCTTCTTCCTGAGCAGCATGATGGCTGTATGGTTCCATAGTGTTTATACTTGTAAAGTGAGTTTGAATGTAGAGCTTAAAGTACATCTACAGGTACACCTCCAATTGACCCTAATTGTGTCAATCAGAAGCTTCTAAAGCCATGACATAATTTCTGAATTTTTCCAAGCTGTTAAGGCAGTCAGTATACATTATGTAAACTTCTGACCCACTGGAAACAATATACAGTAACCACAAACACAACTGCAGGTTAATCTATCCATTGTGTCAAAACTGTAGGAAATTAAAAACCCTTGTGACTCAAACAATACATGCACAAAATATTGTCTTTACAGTTTGCACATATGTATTATTTGGGGGAAAAATCCTTTTCTGTTTATATGTGCAGGAATCTGCCTCTGTGGAGCACGGAGTAACACAATTCCATTTCACCGCATGGCCTGATCATGGAGTTCCTACAGGAACAAAAGATTTGATTCAGTTTCGTTGGATTGTTCGACAGCACATTGAGACCTTCCCGTTTAGTGGACCAACAGTGGTACATTGCAGGTAAACATATCAAATTATTTGTTTTTGCAATGTGTGTATGCATTTCATCCTAGCAATTCAAATTTAAACCAATACAATGTCAGTCATTCAAAAGTAATAACATTTTGCAGTTTTAACTTTTTTTTGTTTGTCTCTCTGCAGTGCTGGAGTGGGTAGGACAGGTACTCTAATTGCCCTTGATGTGTTACTGCAGCAGATGGACAAAGAGGAAGAAGTCAGTGTTGCCGACTGTGTACATCACATGAGGCTTAGTCGACCTCTCATGGTACAGACTCAGGTAGGTTTCAACATAACCTATAATTACCTGATGAATTGAATAGGTGAGTGCAAATTAGATGTGAGCAGAGAATACCAAAAATTAAAAGGGCAGGATTACCAAGTATCCATTAAATAATACAAGATTAATATCCGGACATAACACTGGGCTGGGCATGCCAGCATTTGCGTCTATAAACTTCTTTCAGTCGAAGGGGAGTGGCTGATAGCAGCTCACTACAATGGATAGAAGTGAGCCTGATTTTTTTTTTGGCAGTGCTGGTTTTACCAGGGAAGCCTGGTGGACCCCAAACCAGGACAATAAAAGTGCATATAGTTCATGCTATCATGGCTCACTGGTCCGACAAAACTATGGGCAAAACTATGTGTCACTCCAGTGACCAAGCAACAGGGGGTTCAGGGTGAGCCTGATAGAATGGCTTCACACACCACACTCCAATTAAAGACCACCTGCCCACAGTACCAAGATGTCCAGGGTGGAGCTGACAGGACAGCTCCCCACACAATGTCTCTGCCCAAACCATCCCGTTATGGGACAGTGGGTCTCTTATTCATTTTATTTTTCTGTATAGTGATGATTCTAGTTAAACATTATAAAAACACTATTTTCTACTATTCAAAAAGGTTTAGGCTTGAAGCCACCAATGGACAAGAACGTTACCCAAAAGAGAAAATGCAGTTGACAAGCAAAGCATTTTAATTCCACATTTTTTATGAGCTTATACGAGGAGGACGTCAGTGGCTCTAACAAATGGATTGAACTAAAGGGAGAACACAATGGTTTTGCTTGTTTTAGCAAAGTTGTGACAAGTTTGTCTGCTTAGTAAAATACAATGCATTGTGCTACAATGTACATCAGCAGCTGCTACAAATATTTGGTGTAGATAGAGATCTTCTATTTTTGGGTATACAGTATATCCTCACCTGGCAGACACAAGTTCATTCTACTTTATTTTGCTTAAATTAAATATTTAAACACTGTACGTTCCTATATCAGGCACTTTTGGGGGACAGGCATGTTCCTTATGGATGTCTTATATCTTCTGGTTGATTTAACTGTAAAAAATAAATAAATGTTTCCAGATGAGAATCAGGTTGTTGGAGAGCCACCATGTGTCCTGGTCAAAGTATTTCACTCTCAGGGGTGCAATGTCAATTGTCTTGATAACTGAAATAAAAGATCCAGTGCAGGCAAAAAAAAAAAAAAAAAAAGACACAGACGTTGATTGTGCCTATGCAAATATTTATAAAAAATATCAGCTGTGTGTCTTCGTTCAATACTTTGGAAGCATGCACCTGGGCCTTGCACCTCGCCTCGTAAAAATCACTAGGAGGATGAAACAAGCATCAATGGCTTATAAGCAATCTAGGATAACTTGTAAAAATCAAGTCATCCTAGATTGCATATAAGCCACTAGTGACCTAGTGTTGTTTAAAATACTGTGTTGTTTAAAATACTCTCAATATAGTTTCCACTCCTTGGCAAAGCGAAACACTATGCAGCAAAGCTGTGTGCATTTGGAGCTGTGAGTTTATGGCCTGTTCAGAACATGTTCCATTAGGATTGACTGGGACATTAGCAAAATATTACTTGAATAAGGTAAATGAGATGTAAAGCGATCCTTTATATCGCTGGTGTTCATAATGACAACTGTGATTACATGGCTGACAAGAAGCATCCCACAGACATAGCATTTTCTGTACAGATGTGATCCAGGAAGAAAACTATTATCACCTACAGAGCACTCCACCAAAGGCAACAAATCCTAGCTACATGTGACTTCTGTTTACTGGTTTAAACTACGACATTCACCTTGAAATAGATTTCATCATCCATCATCTATAAATGTTGATGCTGAGAGTGTGCTCTGTAGGTCAGATTTTAGTTACAATTTGGGTTTAAACCTGCCCCCAAAACACACTGTCAGCATCAGCATTCCTGCACATTCTGTACATAAAATGTTCCTTCTGACATTTGCCTCTCTGAAATGGTCAATGCTGTCATTGGCTCACAGAAGACCTGGATTAATCGCTGAGCAATAACTGGGCCAGGTCCTTGTACCTCGCCTTGTAAAAATCACTAATAGGATAATAAAAGCATGGCATGTATGCAATATAGGATGACCTGGTTTTTACCAGTCATGTTGTTTAAAACACTCAAATTACATAGTTCACACTCTTGACAAAGCAAAACAGTTTGCAGCAAAGCTGTGTGCATTTGTGCCGTGAGTTCATGGCTTGTTCAGAACATGCTCCACTAGGGGTGACTGGGACATTAGCAAGATAATAGTAGAATAAAGTAAATCAGATATACTCCTTCAATTTTTGTTTAAACCTGGCCTCCAAAAAAAACCCACTTGTCAGCATCAGCATTCCTGCACATTCTGTACATAAAATGTTCCTTCTGACATTTGCCTCTCTGAAATGGTCAATGCCAAGACATTGAGTACAAAACTTTGCTGTCCTTGGTTCCCAAAAGACCTGAATTAATCATTGAGCAAAACCAAAACAATAAAACAAACAAACAAGAAAACTAATCCAGGTTACACATATGATCATAAATGTAAAGTAAATAAGATAAATGTACGGTGGTTGTTTTGTTCGCAAGTGCTCCAACATTTACAAGGGCTGGCCTAAAATTTCATTTTATTGAAGTTGAATTTTTTAAGCTTAATACCTTAATAACAACCAACTTTTTATTTATTTTGTTTCCTGTAATATGTAGTTCTCTTGTAACAGTTTGTATGAAATCTGTTGCTATTCAATTTATTAGCTTCTCTATTGTCATGCCACATTTGACTGATCGTCTTCTCATCAGTACACTGATAAAATAATTTAGCTGCAGCTTATACATCATGTCTGCAATAAAATGTTCTAAATGTGTCCCAGTTATCAATATAATAATCTTAATTAATGTCACCCAGTCATTTAGGACACAGCACCTGCGTAAACTCTTATTCCGTTTACTAAATGTAGGCAGAAAGCCAAAGATGAATTTGGTGGCTGTTTCCTTCTTCCCTCAAAAGCATTGTACTATGTAAATTTTTCTTTTTAAATGCTGTGTGATTTATGACAGTATCAATGTCGTACCTATACTTATGAAAGAAACTAGATAGGTTTACAATGTTTAATGACAATGATTTGATTCCCTTGCAATTAGCACTGCTGGCAGAGCTGCTGTTAATGAAAATCAATCCATACCTTTTCATTTAAGCTCTATGGTATACATTTATTTATAAAAATAAAAAAAACTACAGTGATATAGTGGTGCATGCAAATTGTGAATCGTTAAACAGGCTGTAACTGACATAATAACATTTCAGTTTAATGTGTCAGGTTTACAATCTTTACTGGTTTCTAACAGATTTATTAGCCCTTCATGGGATCCCATTTATCAATAAATTAGTAACGTGTGTAAATGTCAAGGAAAAATTAACCAAAAAAAAAAAAATGCTTCCAAAACAGTCAATTCACTTTAACTGATGCCCATAAAATCCATACAAGCTGCACAGTCAACTGGGGGTACCAAATAAATTATAACAGTAACGGCTAAAAATCAGAAATGGCTGTATTCTATACTAATAATATTTTGTACTATATAATATTTCTTTTTTCTTTCCCACAGTCGCAATATGTGTTCCTGCACCAGTGCATCATGGATTCTCTGAAGCCCGAAGACAACCCCAATCCTGAGCCTATATATGAAAATTCTGATATGATTTATGCTAATGCAGTGGCTCTTAGAGAGTTTAAAGAGGCCAGCTCAGGAGTCTGAATACACATGCATATATAGGTGCATCTTAATAAATTAGAATATCATAGAAAAATTTATTTAATTCAGTAATTTAATTTAAAAAGTGAAACTCATTATGTTGCTTCATAACACACATACTAATAAAATTTCAAGTATTTATTTCTTGGAAAGTTGAATGGAAAGGGAAAATGTGGTAGAAAAAGATGCACAAGCAACAGGGATAACCCCAACCTTAAGAGGATTGTGAGCGAAGCCCATTAAAGAATTTGGGAAAGATTCACAAGGAGTGCACTACAGCTGGAGTTAGTGCTTCAAGAGCCATCACGCACAGACGACATGGGCTACAACTGCCGCATTTCTTGTGTCAAGCAACTCTTGAACCAGAGACAACGTCAGAGGTGTCTTACCTGGGCAAAAAGGACCGGATTATTGCTCAGTGGGCCAAAGGCCTTTTTTCGGATGAATGTAAATTTTCCATTTTATTTGGAAAGCAATGTCCCAAAGTCTGGAGGAAGAGAGAAAAGGCACAGAATCCAAACTGCTTGAGGTCCAGTGTGAAGTTTGCACAGTCAATGGTGGTTTGGAGAGCCATGTCATCTGCTGGTGTTGGTCCACTGTGTTTTATCAGGTCCAAGGTCAGTGCAGCTGTTTACCAGGAAGTTTTAGAGCACTTCATGCTTGCCACTGCTGTCCAGGTTTATGGAGATGCTGATTTCATTTTCCAGCAGGCCTTGGCAACTGCCCACACTGCCAAAAGTACTAATACCTGGTTTAAAAACCTGCCTAATTGGCCAGCAAACTCACCCGACCTAAACCCCTTAAAGAATCTATGGGCTATGGTGAGAGGAAGATGTGAGACACCAGACCCAGCAATGCAGAAGTGCTGAAGGCCACTGTCAGAGCAACCTGGGCCTCCATAACACCTCAGCAGTGCCACAGACTGATCACCTCCATGCCACACTGAAATGCTGCAGTAATTTATGTAAATAGAGCCCTGACCAGGTATTGAGTGCTGTACATGTTCATACTTTCAAGTAGTCCAACATTTCTGTATTAAAAATCTTTTTTTCCCCAATTGGTTTTAAGTAACATAAAAATTTTCTGAAATACTGAATTTTGGGTGTTCATTAGCTGAAACATCAAAATGAAAAGAAATAAACACTTGAAATATATTTGTCTTTGTATAAAGAAGCTATTTAATAGGTTTAATATTTAGAATTGAATTGCTGAAATAAATCAACTTTTCGATGATATTCTAATTTATTGAGATGCACCTGTATATACATACAAACAAACACAGCGTTGCCTGCCAAAACAGTACAACAATACCACATTACTGCTCTTGTAATAGAATTTACCTTTCCAGCAGACACTCATAGGAATTCTGGCCAACTCAACCCACTTCTGTAACACATTTTGTGGGATCCTGTGCAACTTTTCTGTATTCCTGTGCAGGCCAAATCATAGAAACTACAGATATGGAGTTATAATAACTATTATGTTGAACAAGGAGAATCAGTGAAAAACTATGTGTCCAAGCCACACTCTGGCAAACTTCTTTAATATCAAGCAACCACAGTTGCAAATAACTGAGATATCATAGCAACAATGTATTATGACACTAGCATAGCAACTCCCTAGCAACCAAGTAGGTTAGTATTGCAGTCACCTAACAACAACCTACTATCCACCTGGAATGGCATTTTACCCACTCTAGCAATCACCTGGGTTAGCACAGAACTACTTAGCCACACCCTTACAACCAACAGATCGTGCAGCGCAACATTTTAACAATTGGAAATTTCAGTGCTTAAATTTTGAAGCATTTACTCTATTAATGTTTTAAAATATTGTAATATATTATAAAATAAGCTAAGGAAAGTTTTTTAAAAAGTGTTAAACTTTAATCAATGACAACAAAACAATTTTATCTGTTGATGCATATAAGTTAGCTCTTTTAGCATGTCTAGCAGCCTCTGTTAAACCAACATCAAAGTTTATCCATGAACTTTAACCTTCTTTAAACTTGATTCTTGTTTAATATAATACAGAAAAAAATACAGATTTGCTTGATACCTGATATGATGCTATAACTTGCATCATAATTAGTGTCTTATAAAAAACTATTTAGATCATATTGGCAAAAGTTTCATTGTGCAAAAATTAAATGTTAATAATTTTCTTTCCTAACCCCAATGAAAATGATTGATAAGGTGTGTTATACTGGGACCTGAAGCCTAATATGGGTAAAAAGCAAGCAACTGCCTGATTAGCATCATACAGACAGAATGCCACTTAGCCCAATATGCAGGTTTTTGGACTGTGGAAGGATACTGGAGTACCCAGAGGAAACCCAGCAAGCATGCAAACTCCATGTACACAGAGACAGGAATTGAACCTGGCCGGGAATCAAACCGGAACCCTGGAGGTGCAAGGAGACAGTGCTAATCACTACCCCACCGTGCCGCCTCAACAAAGACATTTTCAAGAAAATTATAAATACATGATTAGATAACTAATAAATAGATAGCCTCTTTCTATGCTATGTCATTTTTTAGGCTATTTCAATAAATAAAAAACATGTATAATGTGCACTTCTATACAAATACATTCTGCAAGAAATAGTACAAAAGCATGTAATATAAGGGCAAAGTGGATGTTTCTGGGCATCTCAGCTCAAATTCAGGGTGATTTAAGGGTTGTAGCTAAAATATCCCCTTAACCACTTTAGGAATTACAGCCATCTTAGTAAAGTCCCTCTTTCTGTACAGACACAAAAGTAACTGCACAGCCCAACAATTATAAATATTAAAATTGGATTTAATACCTGGATGCAAGAAACCATCAAATGCCGAGATACCTCTCTTAAGCTCTTTGCCATGGCTTTACTTCAGCTCCTTCAGTTGTTGCCTTTTTTTTTTTTCTTTGATCAGTAAGTGAAAAGCATTCTTGACTGGGTTGAGGTCAGTAGAAAACTCAAGCCATTTATGAACATTTTATTTATTTGCCTTGTGTTGCTTTTGCAGTATGTTATGTACCATTCACTATTGTGAAGTGATGCTCTATACTGTACATTTAGCAGCATTTGACTAATTCTTAGCAGAAGGTATAGCTCTATACACTTTACAATTCAACTTGCTATCACCAGTCAAATCATCAATAAACACCAGTGACCCAGTTCCACTAGCATATCATGCTTTAACACTGACCCAACCATGTTTAACAAATGATTCCAATCATTTTGGTACATGTTAATCTTGTATCAGAACAGGCCAAGCTTTTTTTTAACCATAGTCTAATCTGACCTTTCTGTTCTTCAGTGTAACCAGTGGTTTGCAGATAGACGATGTAAACGTCTATATTAATAATTATTACAGAGACCGTGTGTTTGTGTAAGAAAAAGTAAGGTCACAACAGTGTCAAATCTAAGAATTGACAAATAATTTTAATAGTAATAACAAATAGTAATTCCTATTAGTCAGCCCAGATGCATTCCAACAGACCAACAAAGGACACCAATGTAGTAAATGTAGAGTGCATATGAACAGAAGAAAAACAATACACGCACACATTCTTATAGTTTGTATAGTTCTTGTAGTTTGTAAAATTCCTCTACAATAGAAACAGACAAACTAGTCACTATTCTCTAACACTCTAACCACACATGCACAACAGCAAAACATCACATAGTTTCTGCAGTGATTTGTTAAAGGACTATATTGGCAGGACTACACAGTATTCCTCCTAGGGTTGGCATTCATGACTGGAGCTTTCCTGTTTGAGTCAGATTATAGTTCCCATCTGCAATGTCTTTCAAGATTTAGAAAGATTCTTGTGGGAAAAATAATCATTAGACGAGGCACCATTTTGTTTGTGCCTCTTCTTAATGTCCTTGATGTTTCTTATTTCTTTTTGTTCCTCTTCATCCCCAGAATTCCCAAAACACATCTCTATCATGTCCTCTACTGCCTCTTCTGTGTCAACAAACTTCTCATGTTCCTCTTGTCTCATCTCTAAATCTGGGGGTAAATGCTCCAGAACCAGATTGCTGGGTAATGGTACTGAAAACTTTTTAGAGATGTTGTGGAGAACACAACAAGCAGTGACAATGCGAGCTACGGGCTTGAGATTACCAACTCTTGCAGCCCCGAGAGTGTGCAAGCACCGGAAGCGGGTTTTCAGACATCCAAGGATGTGCTGAATGGATTTCCAAACCTCAGAATGAGCTGTGTTGAAACGTCTGGCGGCATTGGTCTTGATCTGGGAGCTTTCGACAGGGCTCAGCACATGTTTAGCTTTACACAAACCTTTACCACCTGTGGACATAAGGATGAGTAATAGGTCAGAAAAACAGATGCTTTGTAAATATCAGTTGTGTTGCCTGCCTTTGGCTTTCCTATTTTTTAAGGTTGTTTAGCTAATTAAACAGAATCATAATTCATTCATTAAATCATATTTAAATCACTTTCAAATTCATACACACATTAAAAATACTGGCATGATGAACTGTTGATTCATTGGTTACGAATAGTTATTTAGAGGACAGTGTGTGAGCGGTCAGTCACATGTCACAATGAGCCACGTTCCCACTACATCCACAAAACTTTTTTCAAACTGGGTTAGAACGTTAGAACTGCATACACGCACAATCATTTAGTTTCTAAAATCTAGAACTATACTGAATTTTTTCAAAACTATAAAATAACACACATGAGATTAAGCAGTGTTGGGGGACGTTACTTTTTAAAGTAAATTACAAAATTACTGTCTTTAAAAAGTAATCAGTTACATTATAGCATTACTTTCTGATAAAAGTAGTTACCTTTCCATTGCAGAAAATAAAAACTCCTTTGTGATTCCTCATGCATGTTCTTTTAGTCAAGGCCTTTATAATTATCCAATTCCATCTCGGCACTCATATAGTCAAACCGCATAAGTGAGATAGGGGTATAACAGCAGGAAAAGGGGGCGGATTATTGGGGGTGGGGCTTGTAGGACGACTTTCTCTCTCACACACACACACACACACACACACACACACACACTAACAGATTGGGAATGACTGCGGTATGGCGCACGGATTACATAAATTGTCTGAATAACGGATTACATTTTTGAAAAAATAACTAAATAACTGAGTACTTAAATGGCGGACCTAACGCGTTAGATTACTTATTACATCAAAAAAGTTATCCAAGTACTCTAACACGTTACACTCAACACTAAGATTAAGTAACCACAACAACAGTCAATTGTTATTTTAAGGCATGAAGGTCAGCTTTTCTGGAATAGTTCTTTGCAAGAACAGTATTGCCGGGTGCATTTGAAAAATCCATGAAGCACCATGATGAAACTGGCTCTCATGAAGACCATCCCAGGAAAGCAAGACCCAAAACTTACCTTTAATTTAAAGTTAACAGCCTCAAAAATCACCAATTTACAGCACCTCAGATTAGCGCCGTTATGAAATCGTTACAGAGGATGGGTAGCACGCACACATTAATATCAACTTTTCAAATGAGATTATTGCATATTTTGAATGCCTTCAGTGTTAAAGGAAATAAAATTGAGAAAAGACCATGGAATTTAGAGTTGTGCCCAAACTTTTGACTGATAGTGTGTATTTGTGTATGCGCATATATTCTGACACCTTTCTATCACAAGCTGCATTAACCTTTTCAGCAATTTCAGCTATAGTAACTCCACTATTAGATTGGATTAGACGGGCCAGCCTTTGCTCCCTAGCTGAAACAGCGAGCCTTGGCCGTCCGTGACCCCATCATTGGTGTACTGGATTTTCTTCCTTGGACAACTTTTAGTAGGTCCTGGCCATTGCAGACTGGGATCATTCTAGAAGAGCTGCAGTTCTGGAGTCGCTCTGCCCCAGTCGTCTCGCCATCACACTTTGAGCCTTGTCAAAGTCACGCAAATCTTTGTGTTTGACCATTTTTTGGTGTTTCCAAGACATCAACTTCAGGGAACAAAATGTTCACTTGCCTCCTAATTTATCCCACCCATTTCCAGGTGCCACTGTAAAGAGATATTGCAACTGTACCTACTGTTAGAAGGGCCAAACTGTGATGGCTAGACAACAGGGCCAGATCCAGATCAATTTCTCCCAAAACTCCTCTACTGCCTCATCTGTGTCAACAAACTTCTCATGTTCCTCTTGTCTCATCTCTAAATCTGGGGGTAAATGCTCCAGAACCAGATTGCTGGGTAATGGTACTGAAAACTTTTTAGAGATGTTGTGGAGAACACAACAAGCAGTGACAATGCGAGCTACGGGCTTGAGATTACCAACTCTTGCAGCCCCGAGAGTGTGCAAGCACCGGAAGCGGGTTTTCTGCAGCTCTTGTGGGATGTTCCCAGTCTGTGTTGGTCAGCACCTACCAAAAGTGCTCCATTTTCCGGTGAACTAGTGACAGGGTAGTGCACGGCCAACTTGTAAGCTTAAATGTTCCAAGTAGGGACAGATCCAATAGAAGAGCTACTGGAGCTCAAACTGCTGAAAATAATGCTAGTTCCCGTAGAAAGGTGTCCGAACACAGTGCATACACACTCGTATCTGTGCATCCAGTGTACGTTCATCTACTCACCTAGGACCCAGGTCTGACCATGCTGAAGTCTGTTAAATTCCTGATAAATGTTTGAGCTTTCCCAGACTTCCTGTTCCTTTGTCCCGCCTGGACGACACTGCTCCACACTCAGTAGATTTCCATCAATATCACTTATGATCTGCACCATTACTGAATGGTAACCCCTGGTGTTGAGGAAGAGATTCGCTTCATTTGATGTAGGGTTCACCTGGACATGCAACCAACCCAAAACCCCGACCACATTTGGAATGCCACTTATGCACTTAAACCCTTGTGCGACGCCCATGCGGTCGTCGTAAGTACGAGGGAAAGTGATGAAGTCCGTGGACATGTCCTCCAAGACCTTGGACACGGTGTTAATGGCGTCGCTTGCGCTCGCGTAATCCAATCCCAACGCGTCTGCTATTTTCCTAGAGAGAAACCCGTGAGCGTAGTAATAAAGTGCCGCGAGTGTCATTGCTTCAATCGAAGTGGCGTCGCCATTGGGTCTAAACACATCCTTTTTCAAGCGCGCTTTAATGCAGTCCACAATAAACGTGAGACACTGGCGAGGGAAATGAAAACACTGCGACAAAAAGTAGTCATCGAAAATCTCCAGGCGACTTACTGACCCGCGGCGGAGCTGGTGTGTGTCGCGGGGCTTCGTGTTGTTATTGCTGCTGCTGCCGCCGGTGGTGTTTAGAACTTTAGGAGCCGGTTCTCTACACACACCTCTGTATAAATCCTCCTGCACAGCGAGCCATACTGCTCCAGCGTAAGCCATACTCACATAAAGGCAGTTATAATTAACAGGATCTGAACCTCGAAACGGATCATACAATAGCCAGGCAAAAAGGTTCCACACGCATTTAAAATAGTTCAAAATTATAAACAAAGCACTACACTCCTTCTGCTCCTTATTGCTCGTGTTTTAGTTTCAGTCATTGAACCTATCGTGTACACAGAGGGAGCGTTTCCTGGGGAACAGCAGGGCGCATTTTACTTCCGGGTGGAATAGTACAAGATTGTGTCAAAATAAAAGTTTAATAATAATAATACAATAATAAAATAATAATAATAATAATTATTATTATTATTATAAACGAAAAGAGAAACGTAATAAGCAGAATGATAGAGAACTATATGTTTGCTTTTTTTTAACAAATCTATGAGAGTGGGGAGGAATATACTTATTACACCCAAATTCTTAATAAAACTGTGTTGACTTCTCAATCTAATCCCTGGCATCTCAACAATATAATTTAATATAGTAGTTCAGTTGTACAGGCACAAATAAAGTGTACTATGGGTGAGCAGTAAATATGTTTATATGTAAATCTATTCTATTTAAAAATATATTTATTGAATATAAGTTGTGGTGACTTTTTTTTAGAATGTTACAATAAGATATTTAAACTGGGATCTTTTGCCACATACTGATAAGTCACAATGTGCATTTCACACTAAACAGAAGCATGACGCCCTTACTCAGTTTAATCCAGTGATGATTTCAATAATGTTGATTCAAACAGTTTGGTTCAGTGGTGAGGCGGCACAGTGGCTTAGTGGTTATTACTGTCACCTCTAGGGTCTGGGTTCGATTCCTGCCTCGGGCTCTGAGTTTACATGTTCTTCCTGTGCTTGGTGAGTTTCCTCCCACCGTCCAAAGACAAGCAAATTAGACTAATTGGCATTCACAAATTGCCCTTGTGCCCTACGTCTCCTGGGATAGGCTCAAGGCCCCCCACGACAAAGTGTTAAAAATGTTCACTGCTGTTGACAATACATGTAGCTTTAATTTGTAAAAATGTATAAGATAATTTGTAAGATGAAAACTAGAATAAGTTTTGTTGTATATCAGATCAGTCTGTATCCAGTTAGTCACAGTGTATAAAATGCTAGTCCAATAAGATTAAAACTATGTTTCTTAAACATAGTGTGAACTGTGTTAGTCAATGGCAGGATTGGATATCAAATTCAACAAGTAGCTTACACTAAAACCCGAAACCTGACCATACACGACTATGCTCAAAACAGTGCATTTCTCCACTGGGAGGGTGGGAGTGATGGGAAGCACTGGGAGAAACAGACAGGAGTCATTAATATCCAGACTACGATTTGGATAAACTGGACTAAGTGGTAAATAATTTAAAATGGGGAAACACTGTGTAGGAAAAGGTGAAGATTGTGGGGGGAAAGAAACTTTAGAGCACACGTTAAGAAAAAATTAAGACATAAGGTGCAGGAACTGGTACAATATCTGAAAGAAATAAAGATACAATTTAATCTACCGGATCTGTTACAAAAGAGCAATAGAGATAAGTGTTACATGTTTCTAGTTCAATGGTTTTAAGAAAACAAATGTGATGTAATTTAGTTATGTAATTAGTTAGTTACCACCTTACTGGCTTGACCTACACTCCATTCCACACGGTGGCGGTAATGCACATTACCTTGTTTTCCAACAGCCACTAAACCTTAGGAGGAGGACGAAGAAGAAGTAGCGCTTTTCTAGTTAAAATCAACTTCAAATTCGTGATTTAATATTTATTGTTCTGTCTAAAATAAAAATCTCATAAGTTTTTGAGTGCGTAAATCTCTCACGGTTGTTTGCTTGCTAAAGTTAATTAACACGTAATACAGACTGAATGTTTTAAGTGATTTAATAGATTTAAAGTGTCTCAAACGATGTTCATTAATAAGTGTCCTCGTCCATCGTTCCTGATTAGTGAGTCTAACTTTTTTTTTTAAACGCATACATTTTGATACGCTCTTGCTTTTATGTCTTTATTTACGTCTTTATTTACAGTTTGGGATCAGAATATCGATTAAATACGCACTTTAAAACTATTTTTTTGAATTATAATCCATGGACTTTCTTCGTCATTCAGATTGTTTCCTGCACGGAAATGCCATCAGTAAACAAACTGTGCGACATGTGCGGTGTTTTGTGGACGCAGGAAAGCGGTTCAGGAGCTCCACGAGCACTTCTCAAGAGCACCGTACCCCAGGTCATGTGTCACAAACATGCTTTGCCGCTAGGGGGCAGCACATATTTTGCAAACTTGAATGGAGAGCCAATTAAATTATACCCATATTCTTATACATGCACTAGTTATTTATTCCTTACTTTAGATTTAGCTACTTATGTTAGACAAGTTCCAACATATCTCAAAGATCCTGCAGTCACATGACCCTCACTGATCTGGTTTGTAAACAAACACAGTATTAATGGTCAAGGTTAACCTTGGCACAAACACACAAAATGGCTACTTTAACTTTGAATTTTAATGGTCAATTAATCTGCAAATGTACACCTTTGGGCTGCACATTTAAATGGTAAAGTTATTGGTTATATGTTACGTACTGTATATGCAATGTAAATACCGTACTGTTTAAAACTGTTAATGATTTATAAATACTTGCATGAGAGAAAGTCTGAGTGCAGACACAGGGATAAGAGGTGCACAAACTGAATATATCTGAGTTTGTGAGTAATCCTTTTGTTTCAGTCATCACTGTAAGAGTAAGCAGGCCTACATATGCTGATATAATGCTGATTTCACATATCCATGTCAAATATTAACGTTAACCTGTGGGTTAAAGGACAATATTACAATCATTGTTTTGTGGAAACTGTTTTTTTTTTTTTTTTTCAAGATTATTAATTGTAACACTTTGTATTATGTTCTTATGTAAGTTTCTCTGGGTAAAGGCATCTGCCAAATGCTGTAAATTTATCATCATTCTTTGACAAGATGGTCTGGAAATGAGAGGAGGCAGGGTGGTGAGGTCTTAAATGGGATTTATTTTAATTTTCCTCCCCCACTTTTGCTTTTAATTGATTTTATTTGACTTTTAACATATACACATAAAAACAAACACACCCCATTCTCTGTGTTATCCATCTTTCTTCTCTTTCCGCTCTTTTATCATTTCCCCCACTCACTGAAACACAGAAGCCATGTAACACACATCCTTGCCTCAGGCTGTAACAGCTATTAAAGCTATGGTAATGGTTATAACCATTGGTGTGTGTGACAAATGTAATCATGTTGCTTATTTTATACGCATCTGTCTGTCAGCAAGACTATAGAATGCATTGCCACACGCTTGCTCTCTCAGCTTTTGACGTCCAATGGCCTAACAAGAATAATGCATTGTAAAATAATTATTTCTATCTCTTTACAATTTAGTGTGAAAGATTGACCAGCACCATGGTGACCCACACACACACACAACAAAAAAAAAAAAAACACTGGTGATTCTGAATGTGTGGTGTCGTGCAGAATCTCTCTTGACTGAACTTACACTCATCCTCCACCTTCTTAGGAGTACCTGTACACCTGTTCGTTTATGGTTATTTTTCCCCCTGGTGACACAGACATAGTCTAGAAGAATAATGCCAAGGTTAGTCAGGCTCTAAATATAAGCAAATTGTAACACGTATGTTGAAGGCTGAACATAACCTGATAAATCTTGGCATATGGTAAAGAATGTTTTATGGAGTGTGGTTGGGCAATACAAGATATTGAGCTCAATACAAGATTTCAGCAGAAATTATTGCAACTCTGGATGGAAAAAATGTTGACATTGCATAATTCATGCAGGTCCTGGAGTGAACGACAGTCTATAGTCAGCCACTCTCTCAGCAGAGTACATTATATACTACAGTCTGCTCTAGAGCTGGTAGAAGAGGCAGTGTACCAGGTGGTGATGGAGCAGGTCCTTTAATTAATAATAATGGTGATGTAGATGTGCCCCATCATTGACTTTGGCAAGTTGAGCCTTTTTTTTTTACCTGCCACAGAAGCTACATCCTCTGCTGTGCTATCTTTGTTAGCGAGCTAATGTTTAGTTCTTGCATGAGTTCCTGGGTGCCCTGGAAGTAGAGCGGCAGGGGCTTAACAGACTATTACTAGTTGATTGGATAATTGCATGTATATGTGGGTGTTCAGGTATTTCTAATAACATGGAAAGTGCATGTACCCCTAATATAGCAGACAAATGAGAAGCAGAAATGGTTATATTGAGGACCAGTGTCCTAAACTAAACCTTACTGTCACAGTCACAGACTGGGTTAGACTAGGTTTAACAAAGAAAAAAAATGAATAAAGAAAAGTATGTACAGTATGTATGTATTTATAAACAAATATTGAAAGTTTACTGTTTCACTATTTTAAATTACCTTCATTTTTTGAAAGAAATGTTTGAAGTAATATATTAATGACAATTTTATGAGGAAGCCAGATAGAATTTTTCAACTTGGTGAAAAGTCCAACAAAAACATTTGCCAGATTCTCTATAATAATTAAATAATAATGGTGCAAGTAAATCATCATCGTATATTCTTTCTCTCAATTTACTGATTTTCTAGGTTCAGAACTTTAAGTGTTGTGATTAAATCTCTTTAATCTTTGCCACTTCAGGTCAGACCGTGATCATTGAAAAGCGAGGTCCAGTGCTTACTGTGGGGATTAATAGGCCAGAGGCGCGCAATGCTGTGAACCAGCAGACAGCCCAACGGCTATTAGAAGAGTTCTCAGCCTTTGACCAGGATGACACCTTGAGTGTAGCTGTGCTACATGGAATAGGTTAGTATTTCCTGAAATTACTTGATCAAACGCATGATCATTTTTCTTTCCATAAATCTTTCTTATAAAACCCTAGCAGTCATGAACAGTACGATATTTTTTGTCTTTATTCTCATTATTATCCTTTTGTTCACTTCTCTTTAATTGCATTTTGGGGGTTGATTTTTGCAGGAGGGAATTTTTGTGCTGGTTATGATCTTAAACAACTTTCCCAGGATTCAGATGCCATCGCACTGGAGCCAAATGTTACCCAAGGTCCTGCTCCAATGGTAAGAGAAGAAACTTACAGTAATCAACAACTATAGCATTATCGAAACACTAAATTAGGTACACTGGTTAATTATGTTTGCAAAGTTTGCTTCTTTAATTTTATTCACTCTACTTCTTCAACACGATATCTATTGTAATTTAAATGGTTTATGACGTATGTGTTTGTCAGAGCTGTAATTGCATAGTGTTTGTACTAGCTACATATTCCATGCACTAATGAATTCTCTGATGAAAAGTATTGAGAAACACTCATAATGAAATAGCCTTTACATAAGATGGATTAACTAATGAAATACACTCTTTTAAAAACACTGGCACATTTTCACATTGCAGTTTTCCTATCAGCCAATCATGTGGCAGCAGCATGATACATGCGCATTAGTTAGGGTTTACATCAAACATCACAATAAAAAGAGTGTAATCTCTGATTTTTTTTGTTAGTACCAGAGGTGTCTAAATATTTATTTAATTGCTGATCTCCTGGAGATTCACTCTAAATTTTAAATTAAATGGTGCAACAACAAAAAAAGCAGTTCTGTTGGTGAAAACACCTTATTATTAGTTTATTATTAGTTTATTTATTATTAGTATTATGAGTTGTAGGGCTCCAGTGAGAGTCATAATCAAATTTTATTTTGGTCAATATCGAGATCATGCATTTATTAAAAGTTTCTTTGTTTAATTTTTTTGATGAAAAATTCACTTCTGCAAATGGATGCATAATCATTGGGAGGGTTAGTCACACAACCCTCCCGTAGGTCAGATGAAAATGGCCAGATGTGTTCCAACTGCCAGGAAGGAAATAGTAATTCCAGTAGTCACTCTTTACAATCATGATGAGGTAGTTGGGATTCTGCTCCTGTCAGCCAAGAACAAGAATTTGAGGCTATTATGGGCACAGATTCAAACTGGACAGTCCTCCGCCCCCCCAGATGCCGGCACTGCCAGATGCCGATAGCCTCAGGCCCTTGTTCTTTGCTGACAGGATTGGGAACTGATACAGTATGGTCTTCTATTTTTGTAGTCCATTCATCTCAAGGTTAGATTTATCATGCTTTCTGAGATACTTTCTCCATGGTTGTAAAGGGTGCTTATTTGAGTGTCTATAGACTTTTTCAGCTTAAACCAGTCTGGTCATTTTCCTCTGGTCTCTCACATCAACAAATTGTTTTAGTCTGCAGACTCTCTACAGACAGGATTGCACCACTTTCTGTAAGCTGTCGAGACTACTACAGTTGTATGTGAAAATCACAGGAGCTCTGTAGTTCCTAAAATATTCAAATCGACTCGTCTGGTACGAACAATCAGACACACATTTTTTTGTTGTCTGCATTGCATTGCTGCCACTTGATTGGCCGATTTACTGCATGAATGTACAGGTGTTTCTAATAAGGTGGAGGCTGTGTGCATGTTGTGTATTGTTGCAGATTTTCAGGTTGTAAAGTTACAGACATGATGAGTGCCGTCTTACATGTTTTATTTCTGTCTGTTGCTAATTCTAATGGAGATGTACCTTTATACTGTACCTACTATAAAATACATTCTTTAAGGAATTTTTCACTTTGTTTGCTTCCAAGGGTCCTTCCCGCCTGAAGCTGTCAAAGCCACTGATTGCAGCAGTGAGTGGTTATGCTGTGGCAGGGGGGTTGGAATTGTCCCTGATAGCTGATCTCAGGGTTGTGGAAACCAGTGCCATTATGGGGGTTTTCTGCCGCAGATTTGGTAAAATCCTTATGGCTTGATTTCCTATATTTTTGCTCCATAAATGGTAATATGTAAAATAATTTAGGATTTGTAATGGGGAAATAAAACCCTTTCTGATCCTGTGCAGATATTGTTATATATACACTGCGTTCCAAATTATTATGCAAATTGGATTTAAGTGTCATAACGATTACATTTTTTGTTTTTAAATTAAACTCATGGATGGTGTTGTGTCTCAGGGCTCTTTGGATCACTGAAATGAATCTCAGACATGTGTGATAATTAGTTTGCCAGATAAGCCAAAT
>JAOVVA010000027.1:10391850-10409607 GCA_028565275.1 Leiocassis micropogon | reverse complement strand
AAAGCATTTTATTTTTGTGTGCACGTGTAGTGACTGTTCTTTAGTAAATATACTGCAACAATGGCCCCTGTGGAAAATTTAAAAAAAATTAACTTAATAAATCGAGGTATTGATATACAAGTAGTACGCATGCGCTTTGTCTCCCGAGCGTCATGTGTAAACCTTGAATTGCGGGCATAATTCTTTCCGGAAGCGTGCCTGTATATCAAAACACTCGTATCAAAGGGAATTTCCCCATAAGAAATAATGGAGACTCTGGATAAATGAATTTGTTCCACAACCCCAAAATATTTATATAAAAAGAACTAATACAAAATATAAAGTAAAAATAAAACAAATGAACCTGCACTTTACCTTTAAAAAACGTGTCTGAAATAAGAGGAGAGGAGGACGACTTTCACAAACGCGCGGAAACACACACACCCCGTAACAGAATCGCTGCTCTGTCGGAAAACGTCTGTAACAAGGAACCTCTCAAATTACACTTGTTTTTGCCTACTTTTGAGGATTTAGAGGAAATGTGACTTTGCATTATCATTAAACAGATTCATCTACTGCACGGCTACAGCCTGTTTAACTTTTGTTTTTCCACAGGGGCCATTGTTGCAGTATATTTACTAAAGAACAGTCACTACACGTGCACACAAAAATAAAATGCTTTATTGCTAGTAAACTGTACACGAGTGCATAAATGATGACTATACGAGTGACAGATGCTCACTGAGACTGTTCATGGGAGAAAGAAGAACCATTGGCTCAGTTGTAATCACATGACGCTCGGGAGACAAAGCGCATGCGTACTACTTGTATATCAATACCTCGATTTATTAAGTTAATTTTTTTTTATTTTGCTCGTCTTGCAAAACACTCACAGACCGTGTTACTCGCAATCTAAGGTTCCACTGTATTAGTAGTACAACTGTTTTGTATACAATGTTTTAAATTGTATTGCAACTAGCTCACTAAGTTTTTTTTAACAGAGTTGCCAATTGGCATTTTATGTACAAGTTTTCAAGTGGCAAAATAAATCTAACTGCTTTAATAATAGCAACCTTAAAGCTCTATTCAATGGTCCTGATTTTTGATTTACACTTTGAATTACAACTGGGGTCTGGGCTTTGGCAATGCCACGAGATTAGAAGATTGAGCTAAAGGGAGGGGTACATTTGTTTGGCTTCTGAATACAAACTTCTGAATTTAAACTCAATCTTTAATTGCAGAATGAACAGTATGCGACTCACTGAAAATCTGTTGCAGAGCGTTCTCTCTACAGTGCAGTCTACTTTAGCAATCTTTACATCAGTCAGTCCAGGAAAGTCCTTTTTAGACAGGTCTTCCCAAACAGGAGCCAGGTTCTTGCAATGGCCACACCTTCAACACAACACACAATGAACATGAGCAACCCGGTTATGAGGCGTTTCCTTTATAAACACAGACCTGTTAACCATTGTGAGGAATATTGCATGTTTTCCTTCATAAATCACTATAAAGTAGAAACTGTGATACATGTATATGTGTTGTGTGCATATCTTTACAAACACATAGTCCACTTTTTAGAACTGTAAGTCTAAAGACTGGAATTTTTTTTTCCCAAAAGTTAGACAGAAATATCAGAAAATTAATACTGTTTTAAGTATATCGTGAAGGTCAAATCTGGTCAATTGGTCAAGGCCATTAGCAAGCACTTACCATGGAGCATAAAACTTGATGAAGGAAATCCCTTTAGCAATAGACTCGTCAAAGTTGCCTTCAGTGAGGATTTTAACAGAGGACTAAAATGACAAGAATAAACAAAAACAGACAAAACCATGAGCAGTAAACCCTGGGGCATTCAGTCTTTGCAGACTGAATATACTACAGTGGTGAATCATGTACAATGACAAAGATGTCTAATGCAAAGTGACCCAGAGGAAAGAAAACTAAAATTCCTAGGAGCTGCATCTGGAAGTATTTAACTTTGGTACCTCAACAGATATATAGAACTAAACCTGAAAAATGCATAGAATTCTGCATTTTTACCAGCAAGTGGAAACAGAAGCTATGATGTTGGGGCTCGGAGCATGATGCTCAACTAGTTGAACCACAGAAAAAGCAGAGGGGGCACAGAGCTCCTGCAGTTTTTAATAACTATTATTATTAATAAACACTGTAAGATGATGTTGGGGCTATTAATCATAGGTTGAAAACAATATTTAAATTCCACTGTTAAAAATCTCATAACATTCATGTCTTACCTCATCTTGGACAGAATCTGTTTTCTGAGGTATTTCATTGTCTTTTGCATCCTCAGCAGCAGCTTTATCTTTGGATAAGGCAGCTGCTAATTGGTTGTCCACAAATTCTTTAAAAGACTCCAGATCACGTTTCCCCCTATACTGATCAACCTGCAAACAAACCAACCAGGTTTTTTTTTTTTTTTGCTATTGCATTATAATACACAGCATTAGAAATAAACAAAGAACAAATTTTTGCCATTAAATGTTATAATACTGTAATATTTACTGTATTCACTGTACTGTAATAAAGTATTACATTTGGATTAATCATGTTTGTGTCAATAATAAGCTACTGGCTCAAACTTCAGATTGAGTATTGGGTCTGGTGATAGGTTAAGCAGGAGGATGGGATATTTTAAAAAGTATCTGCACTGCTATAATAATTAAGCATATTCAAAGAAAGTATTTAAAACAGCAGCTAAAAAAATAATATCTTGACACCACTATGTGGTGTTAAACAAACTGCCTGAAACAGTTTTCATGTCATCATAGAGAAAATGTAAATTATGAAGAACTGTGTGGTTTGTGACTTAAGAGCACAATAACTACCTTTTCTCCATCTGTAAAGAAGAGCAGGGTTGGGTAGCCTCGCACCTGGTTCTCTGAACAGATCTCATAATGCTGAGTACAATCTAACTGCAGCAAGTAAACAACCAAAACAAACATGAAAAATCACAAAAATGTGTTTTAGACAATTCTAGTCAATATCCCAGTGCTAACTTTGGGCTAGAATCATATTTTGAATCTGGTAAAATCTGTGAAATGTTTGAAAGCCATTAACATGCAATAACACTACAGTATAATACAGGCCACAACACACTGACAGGTAATGTTCTCAATTGATATTGCAATTGTACTAAAAGTGACAAATATTTTCATAGCTTGATGTCACAACTAGTTCATGCACACAACACCATAAACAGGGCTACAGGCTATACCTTGCCAATCTTAACCAAGTCTGAGTGTTCGAAGCTGGTGGCAAGCTGCTCCCATGTGGGAGCCATAGCTTTGCAATGACCACACCATGGTGCAAAAAACTTCACAAAATGAGAGCCTGTAAAAGGAAATGACAAATTTTTTTTAATTTTCATATAAAACATTTAAGAAGCAGTTTTTCAGCAAAACGTACCATTTTGACTAAACTGGACGCATGTTTTAAATTCCATCCCAATTTCAGGATAAAACCCAAGACAATTATTAAGTAAAATCCCAATGTTCCAGGCAATTAAAAATGTGTCTTTGTAAATATACAGGGGTTGAACAATGAAACGGAAACGCCTGGTTTTGGACCACAATAATTCATTAGTATGGTGTAGGGCCTCCTTTGGCAGCCAATACAGCATCAGTTCGCCTTGGGCATGACAGATACAAGTCCTACACAATGGCCAGTGTGATTTTGAGCCACTCTTTTTGCAGAATAGTGACCAGGTCACTATGTGACCTCCAAAACACTCCAAAGTGGCTCAATAATATTTTGATCCGGTGACAGTGCATGCCATGGGAGATGTTCATCAAACCACTCTGTCAACAGTCTTGCTGTGTGGATTAGTGCATTATCATCCTGATACAAGGCACCGCCTTCAGGATACAATGTTTGAACCACTGGGTGCACATGGTCCTCCAGAATGGTTTGGTAACCCTTGGTAGTGACGCGCCCATCTAGTACAAGTATTAGGCCTAGGGAATGCCATGATAATGCAGCCCAAACCATCACTGATCCACCCCTATGCCTCACTCTGGGCATGCAACAGTCTGGGTGGTACGCTTATTTGGGGCTTCTCCACACTGTGGGAAAGACAGTGAAGGTGGACTCAGAGAACAATACATGTTTTACATTGTCCTCAGCCCAAGATTTTTGCTGCTGCCACCATTGAAACCGAAATTTTGGCATTTTTACAAATTTTTATTTTTTGGTGGAAACAGGAGAGTTGAGGTGCACATTTAATTCTGTGAGTTGGGCAGCTGTGGTTTTATGTTTATTGGATACAATCCGGGTTAGGACCCGGACATCCCTTTCAGACAGCTTCCTCTTGCGTCCACAGTTAATTCTGTTGGATGTGGTTCGTCCCTTCTTGGTGGTATGCTGACATTACCTCATAATACATCACAAAGACTTGCTGTCTTGGTCACAGATGCGCCAGCGAGATGCGCACCCACAATTTGTCCTCTTTTGAACTCTGATGTCACCCATAATGTGTGCATTGCAATATATTAAGCTAAACTGTGCTATTACTCTGCCAATTTAACCTTCACACTCTTACTGGTGGAATGTGCAATCAATGAAGATTGGCCACCAGGCTGGTCAAATTTAGCCATGAAACTGCCAAAACTATATTGCCCAGTGTTTCAGTTTTATTGTCCAACCCCTGTAATTCAGATATGCTATCTAGACAAAATTACCATTTCAATAAAAAATGAATAAAGCAAAAGTAAGCAGAGTCTGAATTTGTCTCAATTTGGAGGAAAAACTGATTCAATTATGTATTGTGATTCTTTTGTGTTGCAATTCACATATAGCCACATTGACTTTCATTTTTTTTAAATATTTGTTCAATTTGTAAAGTAATAATTGAAATATTTTTTAATGACGTCACATAGAAAGTTAACTACTTTTTGGCAAAAGTATAAGGCTTCGCCATGGCTGACCCGATTGAGATATAAAAAAAAATCCCTCTGCAACTTTGTATCCTCAATGTATTGAGATCACACAGGCCCAGTTTGTTGATGATCATAGAAATGCCCTAGGAGAAGTACATCAAAATGCATTGGGTGACTTCCTGTTGTGTGGAGCCCATGATATGCAGTGCAAATGTTGTTCAGCTCAATGAGCTTCAAATGTGTACTGCGCTGTGTGTGCATACATGCAAGTGTGTATGAGCTATGCAGCAAAATCTAATGTGAGGGCCCATGCTACAGTATGCCAATGGCCAAGCCTCAATGGCATCCTAATTGAACCAGCAGAATCCAACCTGTCTGCTGATTTTCATGACTTTTTAGCATGTTAAGACCCCGTAAAAGCAATTTTTATGACTTTATGATAGTGATGGGTCATTCTTGAAATGATTCATTCATTTAGAAAGAATCTTAAGGGTGACTCGAGAAGAATTATATTTTTGTCTTGTTTGTTGTGTGATCAACGCTTGTGTAAGTAGTAGATGTTTTACACACGAACACAATATTTTAATTACATTTTGCTAAAATGAACAAAATGACAAAAAAAAAAAAAAAACCTGAATACAAGCAACAAGCCATTAAAATTGCTCAATTATTTATTAAGTGAAGTGGCAAACACATTGCATCATGTAGTATTGACTGAATGTAAAAATATATATATTTAAAAAAAAAAAAATAATAATAATAATAATTTACTTTATTATATATTCTCCCTGGTCACTTCATTAGGTACACCAGTGCAACTAATTAGATATTTGTGTTAATCAGCCAATCGTGCAGCAGCAACCTCAATTCGTTCAACATGGTCAAGAAAAACTGCTGAAGTTCAAATCGAGCATCGGAATGGGAGAGAAAGGTGATTTAAGTGCCATTGAATGTGGCATGATTGATGGTGAGTATTTTTGAAACTAGTGATCTACTGGTATTTTCAGGCAACGATGTAGGGTTTACAGATGGGCTACAGCAGCAGACGACCATACTGGATGCCCCACCTATCAGCTAAGAGGAGGAAACTGAGGCTACAACAAGGAACAAAAGATTGAAAAAATGTTGCCGGGTCAGAAGAGCTTGATTTCTGCTGTGACATTTGGATGGCAGGGTCAGAATTTGGTCATTTGAAACACGTAAATCGCGCTGCTGGTGGTGAAATGGTATGAAGAATATTTTATGCCAAAGTGGGAATATTTTAGTACCCAATGAGCAGCACACCCTGTCACGAAGCTTAAATCATCTACAACTGGGTTCTTGAACATGACAATGAGTTCACTGTAAATAAAGGGCCTCCACAATCACCAGCTCACAACCCAATAGAGCACCTTTGAGATGTAGTGGAATGGGAGATTAGCATCATGGATGTGCAGCCAATAGCATCATGCAGTTATTATGTCAATATAAACCAAAATCTCTAAGGAATGTTTCCAGCACTTATTTGAATCTATCATGAAGAATTAAGGCAGGTCTGAAGGCAACATGGGGTCCAACACAGTACTAGCAAGGTGTGCTTAATGAAATGGCCAGTAAAAGTACATCTTATTTGGTTACATAATATCTAAAAGGCAATATAGCTTTGATACCTTTGGAGATGTGCTCTTTGAAGTTGGAGGCAGTAAGCTCATACATGCCCTGCAGGGGCTCTGGCACTTTGGGAGCCTCAGGCTCACTCTGTGGTTCCTGCAAAGACATACCAAAGGCAAATTACACTTGCTTCTGCTTTTATTTTTACACATTTCTAAAACAACAAAAATATTACTGGCTACAGTCCACGACCATTGTTCCTACACCTTCAAAATGTCAAAAAGAATCTATAAATAAAACAGCCTACTTAGAGTTAGAAGCACAGAGAAACAATTCTTACCACTGGCTCCTCCTGAAGAGTTTTCAGCATCCAAGTCTCTAGGGACTGCAGGTCTCTTGGGCCTTGATACTTCACAGCTTCCTGCTCAGGTTTAAACAGCTTCAAGCTACACCCAAAAAACACATTGTTATAATGCAAACAAGTGAATTGATTATTTAACTCAACACTTCACACATCACACAAAGTTGTACATGGGGCCAAGGAACTCTGTATATGTGACATCACATCAGTTCCATCTGCCCTCTGTTTATTTAGTTGAAGCAACTGAGCACTTAGCTTGCCCGTTTGTCCAGAGGAAGGAAACTGTTCAGGCAAATAAAATGCCTCATGCAGTTGTCTGATCCAGCAATTGAAAAAAAATTGCTTCATTATTGTTTCATGTTAAAAACAGCTATTTCTCCACTATCTGATGCCTTGGTCTGTCGACCATTTGAGCTCCCGACTTCTTGTCCAATCAGAGGCTGTGCTCCTGATGTGTTACTTAAATCAGAGTCAAAGCCTTTATGACATGTCCACCTTGCTGTGTAACTGACTGTGTGGCAGCTCTGTGCTCGAACCCACTGTTTCTGGCCTGAAATATTCCATCAATCACCTAAAACTGGCAAAGTATCATCCAAAACAGGCAACAAATTAAAACAAACAAATGGACAATTAAAACCAGTGCGGTAGAGTAAAAAAATAAATAAATAAAAAAAATATGCAAGAGTAATCTACAAATAAATTTTGAGGTCTGCTCTCACCAGATGAAAGCCTCAAAATTTTGTTTGATTGTTTTTGTTGAGATCTAGTGTAGTGATCTTGTTTTCATCCATTGTGGATTTCTTTTATTTTAATTATTAATAAGTCACTTTGGACAAAAGAGAAAGCAAAATGTCCAGTAATGCGCAATCACATTTCACATTATCCGGGGGGGGGGGAACCCATCTATATTACTGCAACCTGTTTTCCATCAATGTTAAAGCTAATGTTAAAAATAAACTTTATATTAAGTTTAAACTAAAGATGCACAAATCGATTGGCCAGCTCAGATTTTTTCCGGCCCTATTTTTCCGAGATCGTACATTCAAATCCCGATACAGCCATCTGTAGGCTGGAGTCTAAGGAGCAGGTTGTCCGTGGTCTCAGAGCAGAGGGGTTAACTCTGATGAATGTGAACTGAAAGACAATGTCTGAGCAAAATTTGAAGTAAAATTAGCTTTATTGATTGATTAGTGATAGTTGAAAGAGTTAGTTTACTTTAGTTAAAAGTTTTCTAAATGCATAGTCATTTTAATCAACTTAACCCTCTTCACACAAAACAGCTCATTACACTGTAGCCAGCCCCTTGAAACACTCTCACCTCCAGACATCTCACATCTCCCAGATCTGCGAGCCTCCTACGTAAAGCGGCTACTTGACGCATGCAAATCAAATACAATATCCCAGAAATCGACCCCGCCAACTAAGAAAAGTGATGGGTTCATTTAGCACAAAATTAACCAGCATGGATGTGCACTCGTGGAAATTTTCTTTGGGATCAATAAAGTATCTATCCATCCATTTCTCGCTCACTCCGAAAAAGTATACACAATGCAGATTATACACAATGGAGTTAACAAAATTTTATCCATATACCCTGGAGAATGAATTATAACCGCGCCATGAGGTGCATACTGGTAAAGTAGCAGAGCCCCTATAATAACAGACTAATTCAAGATCCACTGTAAAAATTAATGCTGCAGAAGACTGTTTGAACAGGAACAGTATAGTGTATTAGGGCCTAGTCCAAGAATAAGCTTATAGAACAGCTGTGGCATTTTTGCACCTGGTTGCACTGGGTTTACTGCACTGTTAGCAGTTCATTATATAACTTCACTGTACTTATTGTGAACTGCATACTTGCTCTTATCACTTCTATGCTTTAGCATTTTTACAGTTTTTTTTTTTTATTAACTTGTTCATG
Organism: Leiocassis micropogon; assembly: GCA_028565275.1. Taxonomy (NCBI): domain Eukaryota; kingdom Metazoa; phylum Chordata; class Actinopteri; order Siluriformes; family Bagridae; genus Leiocassis; species Leiocassis micropogon. The sequence goes on along the minus strand of JAOVVA010000027.1, from coordinate 10,400,861 downwards.
CTACTCTTTGCAGCTGTAATCTGTGTAACATCCAATTTCCCTATGGAACAACTCACTATCTATACATCTATCCACCTTGCATTTTTTAGTTTTACAAGAGGAAGGCCTCAACAGTGGAAACCTTATACTGCTTACGTAGGGTATCCTCGAATCCCGTGGTTACTAGAGCAAAACTTTGTGTCCTTTGTGCAGTCTACTTTAACCACATAGACCGGCGGAGATTCCATGTTGTTGTATTTATCAGCCATCTCGTTCCATGTCCCCTGCAGCCTCTGACAGTGACCACACCTGTGCAGGACAAAGTACAGATTTTAGCTGTCTTGGAACAATGGGATGTTGTAAATGGACAACAACTTCTACAAGCTTTTACAAGCACAGCTCCTGCAATAACAGATTTACCGAGGTTCGCCATGAACTACTAAATGATGCAGAATAAAAAACTTGGAGTGAAGAGGATTCTCGCCACGTAGGCTGAAGGGGCGTCTGGTGCTGGACTGATAATCACAAAACCCACTAGCTTAGCTATAGCCTTACCGGCGTTCACATTTCCAGTTAGCGTGGGGAGAAAAACAAGCTACAAATTCTTCCAAAGTGATGTTACAGCACTATAAAACGCCATAAGATACTGTTGTAAAAAAAAAAAAAAAAAAACTGATGTAACTTGCGTTTTTAAAATGGAACAAAAGAATATCAAGCTAGCTAGCAAACCTTAGCAGCTAATGAACTTTTTTTTTTTTTCAATCCAGCTAAAAATGCCGCATACAAACGAAGCCGTGCTGTTGGAGATCATTTAACCGAATAATACGACTATATGGACATTAACCTTGACCTGGATGAGCTACAAAAGCGATTAACGTTAGAAAAATCACTGCATTAACTAAGCCTTGTGCAATTCTACATATCTCAGCTAGCTAACAAAGTTTAAGGTAACTTTACCACGGTGCGAAGAACATAACGAAGTGTGGAGCAGTCGGAATAGCGTTGTTGAACATCTCCACTGTGTAAGTGTGCTTGGAATGCTCGTCCTCGTCTGTGTCATTATCGCACAATATTACACTAAAGAGAAATGTACCGTAAAGGACACTTATTAAAACGCGGTGCATGTTCAGCGCTGATGTGGCCATGGTGAGACTAAAGCAAAGTACAGCTGCACAGTGAATGAAACCGCGTACACTGCTTACGCTATCGGAAGGGCCCAATCAACCGATTGCACTGCAGCAGATTCGCAACTGAGCATTTATTTAGTCATGCATGAATGTGAGCTGTGATGAGAATAAAAAAGTGGAGTACATTAAAGAGCAATTACACCCATACAATAAAACAAAACAAAATAAAATAACCCGTAAGGCAGCTTTGTGCCTGGTCACAGCATCAGCAGTAACCACAGTAGCACTGCTTCACTTTTATACAGTACAACATATTCACGTGACCCAAGGGAATCAACATGGAATCAATAATCTTTCATGTAAACTCTCCACATTTGTCCTGCAAAGCTCAGCTTGTTTGTTCCTTTTCTGTTCTCCCTCTACATTCATTCGCCCATTCTTTGTTCAGGACAACTTATTGATAAATTGATAAAAGAGTCTGAAATCATCAATTATATTCATAAAATGGTGGAATGCAAATCAAATCTCAACAATACCAAAAGGACTTGAAGACAGCTAAAATGAATGAAGAAAGAATTCTTTCTCTGGTAAAGAAAAAAAAACCTTTACAACATCTAGCCAAGTCAAGAATACACTGTTGGAGGTAGGTGTGTCAAAGTCTACAAACAAGACATCCCATCATACATTTACTGTAAAGTTGTTGTTGCGGACCATCAGATCGGACCATAGCGGACCATCAGATCCGCACACACAACCTTGCACAGTTTTTTTTTTTTTAAACATCAGATGACCTTCATGATAAAACCCTCCCATTTTTGATGAACCCAAGGTAATTCCTAACCCAGTGGTTCTTAGCTCTGGTATTTGCACTTTTTTTTTCTCCCTGCTCTATCACAGCCACATCAATTCATAAAAGGCCAATAATTAGCTGAGTTGTTAAATTGTTTATGCTGGGAGCTAAGGAAACAAATTGGTTAATACAATATTTTTGTAAAACCTTTTCAATTAAAATGGAATTTTTAGGATATTAAAGTATCCTTTGTGGTGGTATACAGAAGCAAGAATATTAATCTTGTCCAAATTCTTATGGATCTGACTATATGTACTGGATGTACTATATAATAGGTTACAAAAATAATGTCTAAATACTTATTGTCCCTCACTGTACTTGTACTGTGGTTTAAGGAAAATTTCTAGGATCTGTATCTAGCCACTGAATTTGGAACAGGATTCATACATTTGAGCAGGGACTTGCTTAATAGCTATAAGTATCAGAGCAGGGTAAATAGTATGCAGTGGTATATTCTGTCTATAATCAAAATTCAATCCACCAAAGCTTAATACATTGTGATGCATTGATTGGATAGAGCAAACCAATATATGGAACTGTGATACTGTATATGGACATATATGTCCACATGTCCCTCTAGCTGAGAAAAGCTTTATATATGTTACATATTTAGTCACACATGATCAAAACATACTGTATATTACCAGTTTGGATATATGGTAATGTATGTGTTACTCATACATGTAATGCAATTAAATACATATATAGTGTATATGTACATATGTATCCCATAAATGTAAATGATCAATAGCAAACAAGTTGTCAAATTGCCAATTTACTATATTTTACATATATTGGAAACTCATGTTCACATGTTACATTTATGTGTGGCAAATGGTGAAAGGGAAGAGTGTTCAGTGCCCATCACTGCAAATTTCTTGGGCCAAAAGTATAGCATAGAGGTAACAATTAGTCCTTGCCTCACCTATCTACTAATTCTGGGAACAAACTGGCCAGCATTCCCGCATTTTTAGAGAAATGCTTCTGAGTAGGTCTGCAATAAGATAGCATAATATAGGATATATGTGACTGGGGAAGCAAGCCAGGGCTGTCAGCAGTTGCTCCTAGACAGAAAAATGTAGGATGTGGGGGAGACTCTGTCCCCAGAGGATTTTCCTTTCAGAGTTCCTTTTAGGGTCACACTTTCCTACCCATAGTTTTCTATTATTTAAGATAGGGTAGACACAGGAAGAAAGCAACCAATCGTTACGTGATGGACCTCAGAATTAAAATCCACATATTGGGCCACGCAACATGAGAATTTGTTACAGGTTCAAGAATTTCAATAGTACAATAAACATTGTTTAAATTTTCATCCAGAAGCCAAAAATGCATTTTGCAACCCACCTCAACTAATAATTACCCAGGAAATTCTTTATTTTGTTTACTGGCTTCTTTGCTGGGCTTAGGGCAGGGGATTCTCATAGCTTTTTCCGAGATTTTGGCTTAGTTGTACAGAATTGTCCTGACCAGACTCTTTAAATAAACAGCTAACAAGGTGTTTGTAAATTAGGGCACTATGACATAACCACAATGACAACATGACTATGACATCATCCCCATCGCTCTAATAGTGCTGATGTCATAAATGTGCAGGGCCCTCGTATCCTTCTAAGTATTTTTTTTTTCAATCATCTGGGTCCTTTTGGAGGTCTTAACATGCTTAAAAACTCATGGAAATTGGCACAAAGGTTGGAATCTGCTGCAGTAAGAACGCCTGCGAGACACACACTACCCATCCTACACAAACACTACACATACTACACACACACACACACACACTACACATCGTACACAAACGATGACTGGCCCAAGCGCCTGCATCATTACGATCACCACCAAACCCAGTCCATATGATCTGAAAACATTAAGGATGCAAAATTGCAAAGGGATTCTTGATATCTTAAACAGCAATGCCTTTAACGTATGCTTAAAATTGGCTAATAACTTCCTGGGTAACATCATATTTAGTGACCTTAGTATCCGGTGCTTTTTGGAGGTCTTGACATGCCATCGCTGCCTGGGCGCACCATAAAGACACGTCCAGTTGTGAAGATGCCTTAAACTGCCATATTCAGTGACTTTAGCGTCTGTGGCTGCTGAAAAGGTACACAGGTTGTATGGTGCGTCTGGGTAGCACAGGTGCTTAGTTTTTTTCCAGTCAAAACCCCATGAAAATTAGCAGACATGTTGCAATCTGCTCGCATTAGGATGCCTGAGAGTCTGAGCTCCGGGTCTGGCATGGGGCCCTTACACGATATTTTGCTGTATAGCTCATACACACAAGTCACATGTCTCTCACACACATACTAACAAATTCATCACAAATGTTAACACGCAGTCTTACACACCGCATACAAACATGCACAAACACATTCACTCATCACACAGACTGACACAAACATACACACTCAACAAATATTTAGGGCCCAAGCTGACATCAGCCGTATATAGTGTGTGAAGTGAGCAAATTGTGTGGTGTACCCAGGCGGCGGATGGCTCATTGGAGGTCTTAACATGCTCAAGAAACACACCGGTTGTGCTGTGCACCTGGGAGGCGATGGCGCAAGGTGATCGAGCCCGCTCATCGTTTCTTGCAACTATATTGTATTGTATTTGACTGGAGTTACGATGTAGTGAATGTAAGATGAAGTAGCTAATAGCTAAACCTCTTATATCCATGTATCCATGTATCAATATGCTCTAATTTACTTGCAAAAAATATAGTTATATGAAAGGCACTTATCTTTAAACAAAATATGTAAAATGTAAAATTTGGCCCCAACGGTGTGAGCTTCTAATGAGAGACTGGAATCAATAATCCCAAAGTACTTAACTACTGCACATGATATAACCAAAAGACCATCCAGATTCACTCAATAAACAGAAAACTTGTTTCTAGCTCTTAATAGAATAGGATGTTCAATACTCAGCTATCCACATATTCCTGGCCGTATAATGTATGTGAATTTTGTTCACCTAGACTTGGTGGGTTTCCAAATCCACAATTATGTACCATTGAGTCTGTGTCTGCATGTTTGTGCCCTAAGATGGGCAGGCATCCCATCCGTGATAAAACTTTATTTTACTCAAGTAAAAAGTACATCTGCTATGACAATCATAATTTTTTGCTTGAATCCATATTATAAAATATTATTCTGAAAGTGTTCCTTCATTCACACTTTATGGTACGTCTGTGTGCAGCTTTTGTTGATGGAAAAGTTGCCTTTAGTGAACAATCAAAATAAAAGTTAATCTAAACAACAAATGAACATGGAAAAACCCTTAAATCCTAATAAACGAAAATTGTAATATTTAAATAGATGAGCCTCTGATGAGCCACCGGTAGCACCACTGAGAAAACCAGTACACCACGTGCTGTAAACTATGCTATCCTACCACGTAGAAAATTATTGCAAGTGGTTTCAATGTCCATACAGTATATGTGCAGAATATACAAAAAAATATGCTCATTAAATACTATACAGTTTACTGATGAGCTATTTATATTTGAACATGTATCCCAACTGCATCCTGGGATGTTGGGAAGTCATGGGATGTCTGGGTTGTTGGTCAAAATTCAAACTTTATGAAAATGCCACTAAAGCACAGGATTTCCTGGGGTTAAAAACCTTATTTTATTGTATTTAAGTATTCTAGGAAGCTTTTGTTTTTGTACTACCAAGATGTTTATTTAAAGCCCTTAAATAAAACTGATGTCTTACTCACCGAGCAGTAACCAGAACACAGGACTGAACCAAAAATGCTGGAGCTGTGAGGTGGAAATACTATTGCAGTGCCCTGTTGCTCCATGCATGAATTAATCACGTTAATTTAATAGTGGTAATTTCTTGTCAGTGATAAAATCCCTACTGTGGTGACTGGATCACATTAATAGTAACCCAGCAAACATTGGTCTGATGGCAACTTCGTGTCCCTGCCCAAAAACAGTCGTGGTAGGACGGCATTAATTGGTAAAAATATGTGATACAGAACATTTCCTAAAAATGCATTCAGATATTTTTGTACATCTCTACAGCTGTCTGGTGTTGCATGTACTGTATAGCTATTACTTTGACTTTAAGTTAAGAGTTGTTGAATATATACCCTCCAGGCAAACATTTGGGCGATTGATGACCATTGATGACAGATGTTGTGAATCAGATAACGTCAAACTTGTTTGTTCAACTTTTATTTTGGAACCGTTTTTCAACCATGACCGGACGTGTCGGAGGGACTTCATTTCAACGGTCATCAAACGTCCAAATGTTTGCTGGGAAGTTAATAGATTACACTCATTCTACATAATTCAAGCTAGTACACTAAATCTTTGTTTAAGAATTGTGTGTAGGCAATGTAGTCACATTTTGATTAATAATTAAATATTTTAATGGAAACCACATGTGAAATTCTCTCTTAAATCTGACCTCTTATAAAAAATTTTTTAGAGTATACAGTCATACAAGATGTTAATAGACACCCATAGGTTAAGATACGAGTATGCACCAATATTTGTTGCCATTATTTTGACTACTATTTGTTTTCTTCTTTTCAGGTTAGAATATGCAAATATGTAAGCAAAAATCCTTGTTGTTCTGCTGAGAACAACTGTCTCATTCTATGTCTAGGCTCTTGAAGCCAGTAAAAGAAAGTCAACAAAGTATTACTAATGCATTGATAGCTAAACATTACCTGCTCAAACTCATATTTTATCATAAAACTATGGATGTCTCTTCACTTCTTGCATGTTTGTGTACTTGCACAGACTAAATAAAGCAAATATGATGATTCTCTAAAAAATATAATTACAGGTTTCCTTAGGCCTTCATTGTCCTCTGTTTAGCAAGTTGCTGTCAACACAGCATACCGAGTTTGATCACATCTCATTGAAAGTGGTGTGTCTTCAGAAGAATATTTACTTGTGCCAGACAAAATACCAAAAATACTATCCAAACAGGAACATCCATGGAGATAATTAGAATTGGGAGAACTTGGCATGGTCTTTCTTCATCTCACTGTACTGAGTACTGAGTCTGCCCACGGCTTTAGCATGCTCCTCATCTACCTCCTCCTTTAACCGAGACTGCTCCTTCAGGAAGTCCTCCCAGTCTGCTTTACGCTTCTCTGTACCCTCTTGTGGAAAACTGTTCTACAAACAGACACAAACACAGTGATATTAATATTACCCCATCACAGAATTTACTATAAACTTCGATATTTACTTTTTAAAGTACTTGGATTTACATGCTGGTTTTCTAGCTCCCTCTGCTGGATTCTCTGCGTCATATGATTTACATCTTCCACTGTGGAACACAAGGCATGCATTTCGCAATGGTTAATTTAACAGTTTAAATCTAGTGGTATTTATTTCTGCAAATTATTATAAATAATTTTTTTTGTATATGACTTTTCTTAAACAATTTTCACAGGTTACATTAGTGTCCCTATCATGAAACAAACATTATTTTTAAATAGTCTCAGCTGAAGCTGCTTTAATTTTTTTCCATTAGCTCATCTGTACTAATCACTGATCAGGGTTGTGGTGGACCAGGAAACGCTGGGTGTAAAGCAGAAATAACAACATGCCATACAAGCATAAAGACAGTATGCACACAAACAAACAGAAATGGAAAAGAATTAGGCCACACCGATCCACAACAGTTCAGTTCATAACTCTTATGTTGCTGATGAAGAAGATTTTTCTACACACATTGATTGAGAGCATCAGGTAAATTTGCTTGCATGGACTTGGTGCATCTAGGCAGAACTTGTTCTTTGGTCTCATACACCAACTTGTTCATGTTTTCTAGTAGACGGCATTCTCTAAAGCCCCGCTTCTCCTGTAGAATAGAAACAGTCAATAGGTGTGGAAGGAGTATGTTCACATGTGATGACACAGTCACACACATGCAAACAGTTGCTATTTAATTTAATAATAAAAATAATGAGAAGATAAATGTATAAACATGTGAAAAAGGCCAATATGATCAGTACTGGGGCAAAGGTGCACTAAACATATTCTCACCTCAAATTCTCTTACAAAGTACCTGATCTCTCCTTGTAGGACTGGCCTATGGTCCAGTAATCTTGACTGAATGTCACCAACATCTGCGGATATTAAGCAAACATTTTAAACCAAAATATCAAAGTTTGTTTATTTAATACACAATCACTCTTAATACCCTAAATACAAAAGCCCTGTCTCAAACAAAAATAATAATAAGTAGAGGCCATACTCCACTAAATTTCCTCAACATACAAATAAATTCCTCCAAACTATTAAATACCCCATAACTGCTAAATTCTCCCAAACCCCAAAATAAATGGCCCTAATCACTTGAAATACCATAGCAACATCTTGACTGAGAACAACACCTTAGCTGAGAACACCACTGCAACTGCCTAGCAACACATGGCCTGTGATACCATAGCATCATCCTAGCAACACCCCAGCAAGCACCTGGAACACCAAAGTAACCAGTCAGAATACTGCAGCAGCACTCTTGCAACATGCTAGCATTTGTGTCTCTTTATATATTTCCTATTTAGAGCTGATTTTCTTTAAATTGTCATAGCTAAATGCTGCCATTGTGTATTTTCTTCAGCAAATTCAATAATAATTATTAAAGATCAAACAATTTTATGACTGTGGTCCTTGAAGCAGACTTTAGGGTCAAGTATTCTTGGAAAAAAATCCCTGGGCCCTAATGCTAAAGCACCCTCAATGAGTACTGTAGATTATTGAACCTTTTCCTGACAATGTTCCAATACGTGGAAAAATTGAGTGTGAAGCAGAAATATTAACATGGCATGGCAGCACAAAGACACTATACACACAAACGAACAAAAACAGAAATGGTAGTAAAAGATGCTAGCATTTGCCAATACTGGCAGAAAACTATAAGGATTAATTTCCCAGAAGATGGTTGACCATTGAACTTTTTCTTGGTCGGCAATTGAGGATGTTTCGGCAATTGAGATGTAAAGCGACCAATCACTTCACCATCAACAAACCTGAGTGATCAATGAGAGTGGGGAAGACAGCATCTAAACAT
>JAOVVA010000027.1:10349110-10369851 GCA_028565275.1 Leiocassis micropogon | reverse complement strand
AGGCCTTTCAACAGAGTTCATAAAATATGAAGCAGGTGTTGGGGGCTCTTTGACATTTCAATAAAAATGATAATTGTGATCACAATTCAGAATCCTGTAATTTCTTTTCTGATGACTAATTCTTGTGGTTGACCATAAACACATTTAGTCCAAAACTAGAACAATTAGTAGAACATTTAGCCATGCTGTAATGTTGTGTATCAGCAGCAGTGTACTACTGTGAGTGTGATATTATTTCACTGAATAGACCTAGACCACTGCTGGTATTCTTTACAACTTTTAGAAAGCTAAACAGTCTTCATTTGTAATCATGTTCCAAAATAAGCATCTAAACCTCTGTGCTAAGTGGCCTAACATGAACAGCAGCACCATGTTTAACACAAGTTCCATTAAAGAACTCCATTACTTTTACTGAAGGAAATGGAGCCTGAGGCTGAGGGGAAAGAAAGAAGGAGATGGAGAAAAGAGAGAGACTTAGAGAGAAGGCAGAGCTAAAAAAAAAAAAAAAAAAAAACCCTCATTGATAATTAAGTGCTGGTTAACCTTGGTGTGTGGTGCCTCTGTACTTTGCTTACCAATCAAGCGGGTGGGCTCCTCCTACGTTTTGTGACAGTAACATGTGCCAACTCTAATAAGCTTAAATTAGTGTGGAGGGGGCTTAGGTTAATTATGACTTAACACGTTTGATTGAGTGGATCAGATCAACAGTGTTGGGGATTTGGGAAGAGGATCTCATTTATTAGACACTATTTTGTATCCTTGTATCACTATGATGAAAATGAATGTGACCTGCTGGAGTCTAAGTCTCAGAGTGCAAACCCTCTCCTATTTGATTAAGCCAACAGAATTTGCATATTGTATTCAAAATATGCCCTTTGCATGCACATAACTGCACGCACTTGTTCTTGTTATAAATTTCAGTCCTCTATATTCTCTATTTTATAGTACAATATGTTAACGATGATTGCATGTCAACGACCTAAATAAGTTACAGAGTGAAAAAAGGAAATGGGATCTATGGGGTTCTCATGGTAATAATGAGCAATTAAAAAAATACCCAAATAATTATGTTATTACAAGTTAAAGGCTTAACTTGCACATGAAGTTTCTAGTAAATTTCATCCCCAGCACGTCATCACCTATGCTCTACTCGTTGTCAGAAGGTTATACCAATTCTGCTGTCCAACAAAAATAAATGATCCTGAAGGCATAACCCCAAGGACTCAACACTAAAGAGAAAACATGTCTAGCAGCACAATTTGAAAGAGGGGCAAAAAGGAGAGTAAACACTGAAACGTGGAATACATAAGCTACTAATGGCAAGCAAATTGATAACAGCTATTTTTATTCCCCAAAACAGCTTCCCCTCTCAGTGTGGTATGCAGGCACATAAAAGTAAATTCAAAATAAGCTTTTGACAGCCTGCTAATGAATCGCTGTAGGCCCATCTGCCTCAGTACAAACAGAAATGTGGATGGATCTCATGAACTGTTTCCACTGTCACTGTAAACAATAATTGTCAAACATATTTACTCACAATCGCTTTAGCAGATGTCACGCTTTTTGTTTTTGCCCAGCCTTTTTATATATCTCCATCAGAGACGTGCCACTTGCTCCAAAACACACACACACACACACACACACACACACACACACACACACACACACACCCTTTTGCAGTAGAATATTGAGCAGGTATTTGCAGAGGTGCTGCAGGGCATGGGGTGATGGTGAGGGACAAATGGAGGGAGAGAGAGGGAGGTTGAGAAAGAGATTATCTGACCCTCTCATCAGGATTGTGGCCCATCCCTACCCAAGGTGCCCTGGGGCAAAGGGGGCAGCCTTGCCTTACAGCCAGGCACCTCTTTATCACACTAATCTGTTAATTGTAGTGGTTCAATTGGCACATGGTTGTTTTTTTTATTTCAGCTTACATTAGCTACACTGAGAATGTCACACTAACTCCATCCTTTTTTTCTGCCCTTCCCCCTAGTTATTTATCCTTGATATCAAATGCGGTAAGTGTATGTTATTTTGAAAAACGATTTGTCTCACAGAAATCACTTGATTTCAATTCACCTGGAATCCTTCATGAAACTGTTCTCCACTGTATGTTGGTGAATATTTCTACAAGTATAAAAGAATCAAGAATCAAGAATAAAAGAAGTCTTGGGATACTGGGCTGTTACAAATAAATTGCCTACAATAGCAGTGGTAACTGTCTTACCACTATGTTATGAAGTATGGCATCTTGGTGTCATAATTGACAGTGAAAATCATATTGTTGAGTTTGCTGTAAAACCATGTTTTCATTTCTGGGACCCTGGCAGGATGCCATTCACAGCAAATAGGAAGCACAGTGATGCACTTCAATAATTAAATGTTCAAATATATGAACATGAACACAGTGCCTGAGCATTCTCTGTACATTTTATAATCCAGCAACCGCAGAGCTATTGAACTGTAAGACACAATCTGTTTTGGTAAAATGATATTACAGTCTCCTTTCCACTCATTCAAATAGTTGTTGATGTGTCATGGACTTTGCATTACTGCGTGGCAGACTGACCTCTCCTCTTTTAATGTTCTTTTTTTTTTTTGCCTCAACAAGGCCTGAAGGGGTAGTAGCAAATATTTTGTATACAGATAATTTTAAAAATGTCATATCTAACGTGTATACTACTGCCAGTTTTGTTTCACTTTGTTCTATATTACTCATTATGGCAATGGTGTGGTAGCTACAAATCATAAGGCTGAAAATCCTCTTTCCCTAAAATTCTGAGATCCTTAAGCACTTAAGACCACCGGTATAAAAATCTTCAACTGATCTTACTTGAATGACTCTATTGAACTATGCTAAACTGTCTGTGTTACATACCGTATAGTGAATATAATACAGTGCACTGTAAAATAGCAAATTGTATAATGGCAAATTAACACTGACACGCATTATTACTCCTGACTCACAACCTACTAACAATAAAATATACTGTATACATTATTTTATTTTTTTCACAGAGGAGGATGGCCTTCCCTTAACATTTCTTCTCCTACCACAATCTAATCATTTGGAAAATAATAAGTTTGAGACTAGTGTTTTGACTGTATTAATCAGCTCTCAGCAGGAGAACACTTTAGCAGTGTAGTGAAACACAAGTGTAGCGTTCATCCCCCTGGCTTGTGCCATTCATTTAAAGTTAGCTGCAAGTGTGTATGCTCGCACATCTAAATTTATATTTATGAATCTATGAATGTACTGAATGTGTGAAAACATGTATACCATAAATGTATAAATACTTTTTATATTTAATCATTAATGTTTAGTCTTTGATAATTTAAATGAAAACTGTACACGTTAACTAAACAAACCTTACCTTAGTTTACCTGTGTGTGTGCACACAATTGTGTGCTATACTGGAATGAAGACATTGCACATTCTGCGTTTTGGATTTGGAGGTAGTGGCACAGCAGGTTAGTGCTTAGCGCTGTCACCTCACACCACCAGGGTTGGCGGTTCAAATCTCACCTCTTCTCTGTGTGCATGAAGTTTGCATGCTGTCCTTGCTGTGTTTGTTTTATATAAATTAGCCTTGATAAAAAACAACTAAATTGATATCTTGACATAACAGACAGTGTTTTATCAGTCAAATAGCAAAACCACAAAATGACTATAACTGACATTTGTAATTCAAAGCAGAACAAGATTTGAATGTAGTGCTTTTTTGTGAGAAGCACATGTAGTTCTTTCTGTGAGAAGTAATTGAATGTTTTAATGTTGAAGTATTCCAACAACAAATAGTTGGGAAGCCTTCAAATAAGAGTGTCAAAATGCCACTCAAAGTAAGTACTGTAAACTGAGTATTACAGGATAAAATATCTATACCAGCTGTTTATTGATAAAAGTTATTTTATTGATAAAATACAATTAACCTGGTCTCTGACCAGATAACTAAAACTCATAAGTACACAAACTTAAGTATAAGTGTGCGTGTACACATTTATATCCATCTGTAATCTCTAATGAAACCCACTGTGTTGTTTAAACAACACTTTTATAACATGCACATTAATTAAATTAGCATATCAATTTGAATTGAGCAGAATTAGGTTGATTTACAACTATAAGTAAAACAGACGCAAACCAGATAAACGGAAAAAGGCATATAACCCTGTAGATCACAGAATAGAAATGCAAATTAAAATAGGATTCCCATGGACCCACAACTGTTTAGCTTTAATGTAATACTTCATTTTACTAAGCTTAACAAATCAATCAAATCAACCACAAAACCTTCAACTTGCTTAGCTGAAATTCAAGTTTCTACAAGCCCTCTTCAATACCCAAACTGGTGCTCAGTTCTATGCCCATTTAAAGAAAGTGATTTGCTACTTTATATTTCCCTTGCAACTAAAGGCCCTTCACCTGTGAGCAGGAACACTGATCTCTTCTTAATTCACAAATGTAACTTGTACTGACAGGCATAATAACACACAGCAATGTGCCCAGGAATAAGTGCAATGCTCATGTGCTTGATTCAGGAAACAATACCTTTTTAAAACTGAACTACTTAGAGTACATTTGGCCTCACATTAGTGCATGACAAGTGTTTATTTTTTTCTATCTGCAAAGACGAACCTATCTGCTCTCTTGCTTTCATTTACTTGCCATGTGTACTACACGGATGCCTGTTTCACCTTAATGGGACACATTTTATCGTAAAGGTGTAGAGAACCTCGGCTGGTGCAAATAGGTTGTACAAGTTAAAAGAAAGTCTGCACCCTGGAGGACTGTTTTATTATAACGACTGTTTACCTTTGACAATACATTGTAAGTATTTTATTATTAAGTTTGGACAAATCATTTGCCTGCGGTTGAAGGTATGGCATTGAAATGTAATCCTTTCACTGATCTTATTACTGCCAAGACAAACAAGAAGAAATCAATTTCATGGAGAAAGTAGAGTAGAGTAGGTGGGAGGGGAAAGAATGCAAAAAGAAATTAGATTAAAAAAAAGATAAGGTGAAAAAATATGCCAAGCAGGTTCTTTCCTTGTCAAACAATGCTAACAAATATAGTGGCATAATTTTCAGCAACAATAAAATATGGGTTCTTCTTGCTGGGCTCCCTTTTCTGCCTGGTACTGGGGGACAGACACATGAGACTTTAGAGTTATATTTATTTTAAATAAATGATTTTAGCACTTATACTTATTCGAAATCATTTCCAAGCCTAAGCTCTTACTCCATTTAAACTTCTTCAGTGGGTGACTAGAGGCATTGCTAGACATTAAGCTGCCCCCCCCACACTTACACACAAAAAAATCTATTAATAATAAAAAAAATAATAAAAATCCTTCAATGTCTCTTGCATGTATATAATGTTCTATATAAACTTACCTTCCTTTGGTCCAATATTATTGCTGCTGCCATAAAATTGCATAAAACAGTCATGTTTCACATCATGTTTATGAAATACTTAAACCAGTTCATATGGAGATAATCATAGAGATGACACTTTTCCCCATTCTAATTTTTTATATGAACATTAACTGAAGCTCTTGACCTGTATCTGTATGATTTTATTTATTGTGCTGCTGCCACTTGATTGGCTTATTGTATAGCTGCATGAATATGCACATGATCAGCTGTTCCTTTTAAAGTAGGCGAGGAGTGTAAATATATAATCTAAAAGTAAACAAAGTAAACAAAATGTACTCTAAGCAGTCCAGACTGAGTTGTTCATAATCTTAAACATTATAGGCACCGCAACATCTATAGCCCCTAGAAATGAGTATAATCATTCAAGCGTTTCCATTTTCCACATCTGCAAGTAAGTTAGATTAGTTAGCCTTCTTTTTTATTTTTATACCACCAACTATAGCCAGACCTTATACTGTACTTCTCTCACTGTATCTCTCTCTCCTTACTGCCTCAATGTCTTCCGTGTCTAAATTAAACCATTGCACAGTAAGGGCTTCTGTATCAGTTGAAATTAAGATTTTACTGGAGCACAGCAGGTCAATGCTGCATGTGCTCCAGTAAAATGGGTTGAGGGATGCTCGTGGTGCGGATGTTTAAATAATTTTGAACTGAAAGATTCAGTTAAAAAGAAAGTAATTAAGCATGAAGTAAGTTTTGTTTTTAATTTCATTATTTAAAAAAACTACTATAAACGTGATACAGTATATCTGGGAGTTTGCCCAAAGACAAGTTTTACCTTAAATCTTGAATGTTAACTTGATTTGAAGATTTTATCTTTATCTTGCAAACTCATACTACTGTACCTATATAAGTTTTTACTGTACAGAATTACATACTCATTGCAAGCAATGTATATGTAATTCTGAAGAAAAGTAAAAAGCTGGACAGACAGGTGGTAAATGAGATTATGTTAGTTTTACTCACATGGAGGTAATACACTGTTGCTTTCTTGAATACACGCAAACACAGATTAATTTACATATTTTATACATAACAATATTATTCTCAGTATTGATATCATGCATATGTTACTAAAAAGTGTTTATGCTTTGGTTAACTTCCAGTGGCCAGACTGTCAGAGTGATTCAAAAGACCATCAAAATATCAGTGGCAGATGGTTTTGAGGAAGGTGGCACAACTATACAGATTCATTCAATCGCATGCCTCAATATGCACAACTGCCTCCCTATGCAATTATCAACCCAATCAGCCAAACCACACAGGTCAAGAACTTCAGCTAATATTCAAAACAGGTGTCAGAATGGAGGAATGTGGTCTTAGCGTCTCAGTGTCTCTGAGGCCACGTTCTCCCAGTGTCTCTTATTCCAGATCGAAATAAGACCTGGCAATATTTTCCAGACATGGAGTAGTACCCCATTTACCACTAGAGCTATAATTTCATCTAGTGGCCAACAATGAGAATTAGAACAAATGCAGGTAATAGTAGTTTTGAGAAAGTGTCTAACTGTGTTATTCTCACCATTATGCCATAAAATTATACCACTAAAACTTTCTCTCTACTATGATGGGTTCTTGTACACATTCATGTGATAGAATGACAGGAGCTTACTGATAATGGAGTTCTAGAACATAACATTACATACCTTGGAGACAGTGCAGTCATACAAAGGTGAGCATATATTCACAAACATACCTTATAAGAATATACACATAAGCTTACCAGGTAGACACACCCACACACCACCCCCAATCTACCATCACATGCTCATCTGCTAAACATGCCCAGACAGACACACAAACAGATATGCACCACCACAAATGCATGTACATTTACCTGTGTGAGAATACATGTATGTTCGAATCTATACTCAAATGTACTAATGTCTAAACTGTGAGAAGTGTCTATGCATCTATGCTAAAAAGACTGAGGCCACAAATTAGCCTGTGGATGCATGACAAGGCAAAAAAAGTCATTGCACACAGAGACGGAAAGATAGGGACAGTCAAACTGAAAATGGTAAGGGAGACAGCGAAAACCAGAAGAACAACATGTTAACTAGTTAAGTCTAATGAATGATAATATTTCACTAACTAATGAAACTCCCACAGACAAATGCAATGCATATCTCTGTCTGTGTTAACGTGTACAACTGGAAATAAACGAGACAGGTGTGTATACCCCTTCGACTCCCAGAACACAACAGCAGATCAAACTTACATTCCTCAGCTTCTTAACTATGTAGCTTTCCTACCAGTTTCACGGAAATTTAAAAAAAAAATACTAATAACACAGCTTCAATAAAATTCCTATTATAAAAACTTTCTATCCAATTCATAAGCACATTCATTGAACAAAGGTTCATTAATGGTAACTTTTTTCTACTTGGAAACTTTTTAAAATGATAACACCATTGTGGGGTTCTAGTGAAATAGTTCTCACTGAGAAACAAATCAAAGAACTCTTTGGAGAGCCCTTAACAAGAACTGTTAAACAAGAATTGTTCTTTATACATAAAGTTAAAAGAATTAATGTTTGCATACTGGAAGACACAGTTTTGAAATGCAGAAAACCTACAAAATTACACAATGTCAAATTCATACTATGGAGTTGGATACACGCTAAGAAAATTTCTGTTTATTCAGTGTTCTTTGAATGGTTAATGCTTTGTAACAGGATTCTCTGTTTACTGAAAGAAAAATACGTGTCAACATATTTAAATTAAGGGCAGAATTTCCACTCAAATAAAATATAACTAATTGTAGGTCTATTTATTTATTTAAAACTTTAAATAGAATTAAGGGCATATATAAACATAATTTATTGTAGTAAATTAAGCATACTATCAAAATGTAAATACTATGTGAGACCAAAATGTTTTTTAGTGGGTTTTTAAATAAAACTATCAAATGCTGTCTGAACATTTAACTCTTTTAGAACACTATAAAAATCTTTACATAGATATATGAGATGTATATGAAATGATTTATGTGTGTTTTAGAATGTTTTTCATTTGTTTCTAGTGCATTCTATGAGACAGGACTGATGTCAACATATGACTTTACATGCAAATCTGACTTGATTAACCAGCTCCACAGCTCTTTAATAGTTGTCAGTTTACGTGTGTGAGAGAGCGAGACCAGGGGGAGGGGGGGGTGGTGGTGGTGTTGAAAACGTGAAACACCCATAACTATGCAGGCAGGTGTCACAAACTAGCTGACAGTTTGACTTCAAAGGGAGATGATCTCTCCTTCCCCCTTTCTCTCACACACGCACATACGCACATACGCACACACACACACACACACACACACACACACACACACACACACACACACACACACATCATAGTCAACACATCTATTCGAGGGAAAAATGCAACCAAAAATATAAATGTGCATTTATGACTTGCATGCATTATGAAAATAAAGACAGTGGAAGTTGTTTTTTGGTGCTGTTTTAAATGAAGATGAAAGGCCAGTAAAAAGTAACTCTGATTACAACAACAACAGCAACGGTGTGTGCTTTACTAACACCACAGGCCTTCCTTTGGCAGATCACATTCTCCGCTGTAATTATTACACAACAAGAGAAGAAAAAACAATGCAGGTAAAATGTGTTTTAAGTAATTTGAGGCATTTCAGTAATCTGTCATTTCAAAATGACACGCTTTAAAGTAAGACAGCCTACTAATAAGAATAGCATGCCTGTAAAGCATGCATATTTGTATTTTGTTCTTCGCCCTGCTGTCTGGGGCTATTTACTCTAGGGCAGTGAATAGATTTGAAGATGTAGGGTGAAAAGACAAAGAGCAGGAGAATAGCCCGGAGCTACCATGCTTAAAGTCATGCCATTTCCCTTCATGGCAGCCAGTTCCAAATAAGTTACTTATAAGAATTTATTGATGTAAAAGGGTGGCATCTGCTCTTGTACTGTGGATCTGGATGCAATTAACTAAAACCTTACATTTTAGTCGAGCACTGGGCTTAAACTCCCACCTGCCTCATGCATGTAGCATTTCACAAAACCCGGATTCTCTGTATGCCATAATTAAAGTGATTAATTATTATTGTTATTATTATTATCTTTGGCATGATCCTACTATGCTATGTGAAACAGTGAAAAGCAATGCCTGAAGGAGAAGGAAGCAGAAGATGAAAGAACAAAATCAAAAGTGAAAACACATTTTAAAATATTTGCTCTCACACACAGAGCTAAAACATTCTTAAGAAGCATAGGACAATACAGCAACATTCAGAAGGAGGTGAAACTAATAGAGGTTGTACCAAAAATATTTCTTTTAAATGCTTGCATTTAGACTTTTATTTTTGGGTTTGTATGTATCCATAAAGACCAGCAGAAATGAAATTCTATTATTTTGTGAAGGAACTTATTGAAACTACTTATTCATATATAGAATAGAAGAATATATAGAAGATATTTTTGTGGTCTTGACTTGAAAGATCAAGCATGGAGCGAATGCAGTGAGGCACATAAACCAAACCAATGAGTAACCACTAAGTGACTATCGTTAAACCCCAGGAGTGGAAACACCCACCGAGTAGTATGGATCAAGCCCAGGCCAGTTCTGCCAAATCATATAGGTCACCAGCAGGAGCTCAGTGGGCTGATATGTGGCCAAAGCCACCATCCCCTCCATACAATGGGCAATAGTCTACAGGACATGGCTAAGCAGCTGGGCGTCACATATCCTTATTAGGGTGGGGGCCCTGTAGACAAACCCACAATGCATTATCTGTTCCACTAAGCACTGGGAAGGTTGTCAGGGGGTAGAGGGCTGGCAATCATGGGGTGACTTATGTGGGCAGGCATCACCAGCAGCTGAGCTGAGAAAAAAAGAGCAGTTATAGGTTAAAGGAGTCAGGATGGGGGTGCTTGTAAAGAAAGCATCACATTCAAATACATTGTAAAGAATGGACAAAAACCTCATGTTGTCTCTTAGATGCTGTATTTGTGAGGTGGAATGTAAAAAAGAAGGATGTTAGGTTAAATGTAAAATAAATATTCACAGATATTCTGATAACTTACAAACTAACATTAACAACTTTTATCACACTTTTTTGGACTTCATCCCAAGTAATATTGATGTGTGGGATAACTAGGTTCTCTAACTTATATCCCAGTGGAGAAAGAGTACTATATCATAGGCAGATTTGTCTTATTTTTCTTCCATTAGTTATACTAGAAGAGGTGCAGTCATTACCTCCACTACAATTTCAGACTTAAACATTTACAAATTCACAAATCCACTTCTCTGTTTTAAATATTCTCGCCAAATTTAAGCATGTAGCATGTAGCTGCTGAGCTCGCACAATAACTGGCTGCTAAAAATGTCTGTGACTGATCACTGGGTATGTTTATGTTTACAGAATTGTGTCTGTCCTTTTGAGGAGACTATTAATTACTCTATGTAGAACCCTACCACAGAAGGTTTACCTTTCAGAAAAGTGTCTAATTCATTTTCAATTCAAAACCACTGAAGACCCTTCTAGGAATATTAAAAAACTAGCATAAATAATCATAATTTATGTTCATGACAAGAAACAATTATAAAGTAATGTCAGTATTTAACATGTAGCTAACATTCATGACAGTACAATATTTGTTTCTGTGGGAAAAGCATTAAGGTTTGATTTAAAGCCCTTCAAGAGTATTGATCAGAGTCATTTAGATATGCTAAAGATAAGTAAAGAACCTTGAATGTTGAATGATCAAAAGGACCTTTTGACCTTTTGAAAAAGGTATCAGTATCTTTTTAATTTTTCTCCTAAATATCTATCTATACACATTATGGCCAAATGTACATGTACACTTAACCATCACAACCATATGTAAGCCAGAAATTTAGAAGCACACATCTAAAATGTCTCTAAATGATTTAACATTAAGATGTCCTTTAACTGAACCTGAGAGTCCTAGCTTAGCCTGATCATCATGGAAAATATGGATGTGATAGTCTGGTGTCCACATATTTTGGGTCATATAATGTACAAAGTCACATTATAGTATTACCCAAAATATGTGGACACCAGACTATACATATATGTACATATGTATATATTAGCAATGGTACATAGGAAGCTAAACGCAAAAAGGAAATTTAGTTTCTTGCATTAAATTTCAAAATTTATTTGGATGACTATCCCAACCCTATTCAACCTCTCAGAAAATTGTGTAGCATGAAGTTTTATTCTTCAGAATATTAGAATTAGAATTATTTGTCTAATTTACAAGTAATTAAATAGATTTTCCATTTCTTTAGATCAAATGCACATTTCATTCCCTTAATTTTAATATCTCTATCCAATTGATCAGGCTGCATCCATTTCTTGCCATTGTTGTTTATGATGTGCATCCCCCTTGCCCCACACATAAGTTTTTTCATAATAAGATTTTTGTTTTCTGAAACTATATAAAATATACAGCCCACCTTATCCTCCTCTTCATTTCATTAAGCCAAGTACAGCACAAAAAAGTTCAAGCAAGATGTACCATGCTCAGATCGGGTTCATGGCAAGTTCAGCCTGTCTTTAACCACAATCTTATGATCATATTTTGATGGCACATTAACCTTTTCTTTAGGAGTGTGTAGCAGAGTGATGGATCCAATTCAGGTTGGTACTGAGAGTAATATGAAGTGATGAATTTCTGATACTTCAGTCCCAAATAGAAGTAGGGGCCTCTTGCCACCCGCTGTCATATCACTTCACAGAAGGAAGTAAAAAGATTAGGTAGACATTTATCATGATCTTGTCAGATCCTGACCCCATTACAATTAGAAGCACAGATGTCTGTTCTTAGAGCTCCAGTGTCATATCATAGTGAGGTTTCTTTCCTTTTCTTTGCTGTTCTCTACTGGTTTACATTTTACAAATGTAATATGTGATGTCTTTTCAATATTTTCACCTTTTCTACCTTCCATATACTCATTTCTGTCCATCTGCACTAGATCTGAATTATTCCATTTGGACAAGACGATTAAGTTCTCTTGGACAATTCTACATTCTAGTACCAAGTGACTCAGAGCTTCTTAATCTATGCACTTTGCAGATTGGCCTTTAAGAACACATCAGGAACACATAACTGTGAATGGATGCATTTCTATTAAGGCTTTTTCCCCCCTTTTTCTGTGAAGTTTTACACAATGGTCAAATAGCAAGGTTAATCTTTCAGCTTCGAGCCATGCAAATAATGGTTAAGAGCACAGAAAGAGCATATAGATAAATACTATTTTTTTTTCCAAATATGATAAGTTCTTAAGACTTTAAGTCAGTGAGACCTGCATCATGTTCCTAGTTGTTTTTGAAAGGAGTGAGAGAGAGAGAAAAAATTGACAACTCATGACTCATCACTTTAACAGTGTTTCTTAATTACCCCCACATTGGGTCAGACTACCCCCTCCAGTGCTTCCTCCTGGCAAGCTCTATTGTGTGAGTGGGCAACATATGCATTGAGTTAACCTCTGTGACAGGCCCTTCCCTAACCCTGTCTATCCATCAAGGTGCCCCCATTACTGGCCAGCCCATGGTCACGCCACATTGGGGCAACAATACTTTAGCAATGGTGGCTAATTCACATGGGTGACTCTCTAGAGGGACCTAGGCAAATCCTGGAGGCCCAGCGGCTCCGACCAAAGCCTGACCATCCCAGGAGGGCATCCGCAGGAGCCTGCGGAGCTCTGACTAGCACAATGCTAATGCTGTGCTGAGACAAAGGAGCAATTGTGGTTCCTTATGGTGAGACCAGGACGCCCACATGTTTCCTTCCCACAATTATCAATCCAACAGGCAACTCTGTACTCTCAAAGCAGTGACAAGATCTCAGAGATAGGGAATAAACTCTGATGGTGGTCTCAGACACAATGAGACAGCATTGTTGGATATAAACTGGCAGATCAGTAATTAGTGTTATTAATGACTGGGTCAAAAAAAGCTTAACTGAACAGTTTCATTACTTAATATAGAATACATATATAACATCAATTAATTGTGTACCTATAAATAATTAACCAAAACCTGCCATTTTATAAAGTAACATTGCCTGAATATCCTGTAGTTTGCAATGTATTAAATACTCAAACCAGATGGAACATCCATGGCTCACGTCTGCATATCCAGCACATTCCACAGGCGATCAATCAAATCAACTCTTTCTGTTGCTCAAACCATGTGCCTTAAACCATTCCTGAACATTTTTTGCAATGTAGCAGGGCACATTATCTTGCTTAAACAAGCCACTCCCATTAGGCAATATCATCAAAGAATGTACTTGGTCCGCAACTATGTTTAAGTAGGTGATATGGGTCAAAGTAAAATCTGCATGAACGCCAGAACCCAAGGTTCCTGCTTTGCTTCATGGTACAGATTCGATACTTATGTGCCTATTGCAGGAGTAGTCAGCATGGCTAATCTGACTGGTCTGCAGCCACGCAGCCGCATTTACAGCAAAGTACAGGTGATTCATTCGAAGGGTGCCCTAAAGATGGTTATAAGCTCGAAATCATTACTACATGCTTCTGAATGGTGCACCAAAAACACATTTGCCCAATCATCTGGTGATTGGTAGTTCAATTCCTGGATGATGCTATAGCCAGTTGGTGGACAGCAAGCACAAAACTAAATGCATTAGCCTGGACCTTCCCTGGTTGGTAGCTATTTCTAATGTGGGGAGGTAATAATATGAAGGAGAATTAGAATGATTGAATTAGAATAAGATGAGGGGGGAATTGGAATTATAAAATTTTGGCCAAATAAGTTACTACATTAGAGTTATCATCAAACATGGCAAATTGTACTTTTAGGGAATGTGGATCTAAAAAATGAAAAAAAGTTGTTTCTTTCATAATTAAATTAATTAAATTATCCAGTGAATCTGGACATATTGTACATTATAAATTCATTACACTTCATTTGAAATATTTCAAGCCTTTTTTGTTTTACCCTAAATGTATCCTACAATACAACATGCCCGACTTCTGAGAAATATGTTTGTTTATGCAGGTTGTTGAGTTGGCTGGTCAGTTATTTTGACACTGTGGGTAGGTGCTATGTCCTACTGGAAAAGTTTACTGGCCTGTCCATAAAGCTTGTCTGTAGACTGAAAAAATAAGTACCCTAAAATCTCCTGGTCAGAGGTGGTAGAAGTACACAAACTCAAAACTCAAGTAAAAGTACAATGACTTGGCCAAAAGTATAAATTGCCTGTAGAAGCACCAATTATTATTTTTTTAATACTAAGTATGTGCTCTAAAATGTACTTTAAGTACAAAGGTACAAGTACTGGACAAAGAAACTGATATTTTCTGGATATCCATCCAATGACTGATAAAAGTAGTGTCTAAAGTATATACAAATGAAGTTAATGTTGTTGATAACATGAATGTGCAAGATTGTTTTTTGCAAAAATCTAAAATGTTTTTCATTTTTAACGAAACAAATCGGCTGTGTTCGGATGCTTCACAAGTTGAAATGAACTTCTATGCGATAAATTATTTTATATACTATTATTTATCATTTTTAACAGAAGTTATAGTAATTATTTGACTGGTGGATTTAGACATGGCTTTACATAGAGGAGTGAACATTATATACGTTTTTAGAAAAAGGACATTACAACAATGATGAATAACTTTCAGCATTGGTGAGTTTTATAAATAAAGAGGAAATCACTTTACATCAATGCACCTCCACCTTACAAACAAAAAATTTAAGGCTTCACCTTTTAATAGTTTGTGCTATAGTGGTTGGAAATATGTCTTGGAATAATAATAACTTTAAAAAATAACAGAGAAGGCAAATGAAAAAATTTAAGTTAAGTTAAAATTAAGTTACTGGAAAAGGTAAGTTAATGGAAAGGGGGCATTGGACATGATGCCATGACTTAGTGACTTGAGAAGCATTGTTAGCATCTTTATTTACTTCAATAGTTGAACTAGCCAGTTGCTGAAATTGCTATCCTGTATAATGCAAAGAAGAATGTGCAATTTGGTGTGCTAACCAATATGTGCTTTCATAATGCCATAATGACTTGCCGGTCATTTCTGTAAACTAGGCCTAGGGAATTTTTTTGTCCCTGGCATCTCATGTGGATTTATTTTTCTAAATTCTAGAACAATAATGGAGATTTCAAACTATGAAATAACACTCATATAATTAGATAATTAAGTAAGAAGAACAACACCAGTCAAATGTTATTTTAAGATATGAAGGTCAGCTGCTCTGGAATAGTTCTTGCAAGAACAGTATTGTCAAGTGCATTTGTAAAATTCACCAAGCACCATGATGAAACTGGCTCTCATGAAGACTATCCCAGGAAAGCAAAACCAAAACTTACCTCTGCTGCAAAGAAGTTTATTTAGAGTCACCAGCCTTAAAAATCACCAATTAGCATTACCTTAGATTTGAGCCGTTATGGAGGATTTACAGAGCATACTGTAAGTAGCAGATACATCTCACTATCAACTGTTCAAAGGAGATTAATACATATTTTCTCAGCATTGTTTAACAATGTATAGAGAAATACAAATCAAGAAAGACCATGGAATTGGAAGGTGTACATTTGGACTTATTGTGTCTGAAATGTCACTTCATAAGAATTAACTTCTCGGTTGTAGAAATGCAATAACACACTTGCCGTCTCATGGTTATCCTAAAGATTGGTCTCGGCCTGTGGGCTTGTGCCTATGACGATATTCAGTACAACCACACTCTTTCTTTGTGAAATACTGCTTGCGAAGAGCCGTTCACAATCCACAATCCATAGAAAGTCACTCTGTAAGAGTATTTCTATGCGTGCAGGCCTATACACACACTTTATTGGTTCCATGTTATAGACTTTTGATGTTAATGGTACTGGCACACAAACCTCCTTCTATTGTATTACATTGCATTCTTGCAGTGATGATGAGGCAGTAAAGTCATTGACTACCCTTCACTAGAGAAGCCGCTGATAATTAAAAGTTCTCAACCCCTGCATGCCCTCAGGGGCTCTGGGGGGTGGGAGGGGGAGGGGGGGGTCAGTCAGTCGACACAGAGCCAGGCAGCACTACTCAGCCACCAATGAACCACGGCTGCCACACAGCCACCAACCAATTGATCACTGGCTAAACCTCTACTACTGATTGGTCAGTACTGATTGAACCTGCGGAGGATAAAATTACCTTGAGCCTGCAGGCAGGCAGTTGTGCTCCAACTGTAAATACACAGCCTAATTGTTACTGAAAAAATAAATGTGAATGTGTGTGACTTTCAAATTGTAAAAATGGGCATGAAAGAGAGTATAACCTTTAGCAAAAAAAAAAAAATTTACTTGTTTCAAAACACTCTCTCTCTTATCAATGTATAGATGAGCATCAGTGCTTTCTTCTTTCTTTCTTTCTTTTGAGTGAAATAAAAGATGTTAAATACTGATTAGCTTTAAACAAACAGTCTCCTGCCTGAGGGCGTGGAGCATGTAGGGAGGCACTCTGATGGTATCAGGCAGGTGAGGCCATCATAGTACAATAAGAATTCAGCAGCTCCATGCTACTCCAAAGGTTCCCCAAACACCTGTGACACAACACCCCTCTTATCCCGCTGAACAGAAAGAGACAAGCTAGGATTTGCAATATGCCTGATTTTAACACAGTAGCAGAAACAGAGTACACACTCAGAAAAAAAAAAAAACTATATATTTTCCTCTTTTATTAGTGATTCTATTTAGACTTACTTTCTAATAACTGAACGCTTACATCAGCTTAAATTCAACTTCTAACTCTGATTCAATGAAACGATTAGGTTGTCACAGGTGAATACATTTGAAAATAAATTAATTAATAAAAATAAGTTTAATAATTATCAAACTACATTTTCTAATGATTTTCCCCCAAAGCTGTGTGCTCTATGTTTACATACACATATGTAGAACTGCTGTAAAACCACTTTAACACACAGTATTCTTCTTTACATTTAAATATCAGAGATATATGGGGTTACAATATAGTACAAACATTTGTTTCTGCATAAACAAGTGAACAAACATTGGAGGACAGTAGTAAGATGATGTAGCAGAAATAATAGAAATATTTAAAGGGGAACTCAGGACTCCACCCTGACTGAAGTGTATGTGTGAGCGGTGTTTATGTGTGTGTGTGTTGAAGCTGAGGTCATGCATGGATTATGATCTGTTTATGTCATTGTGCCTCGGGGCTTGTGGCCTAGTGCAGGTAATCTGATAAGAAGAGGAGTGTAAATACCTGGCCAACACACACACACACACACACACACACACACACACACACACACACACACACACACACACACACAGGTTTGAAACGGGAAATATATTAGATACCCGTTTTGTGGAAATTTCTGTTAACTTTTAAAGTGAAATTAAAGTCCCTTACTTTATAGGGACTTGCCACAATTATCTACAACACGGGGGTTTTTTTTTTTTTTTAATCATAATTTCTTAATCATAATTGTGGAATTTTGGTCAGAACATATGGCACTACACACACACACACACACACACACACACACACACACACAATATTATCTCTAGTAAAAGCAATGAAGTGCAGCATATTTTAGCAAACCCAGATTTGTATTTTCACTCACTTTGGCTCACTCATTCATGACTAGCCATAAACAGTATCAAAACCACATCACGACTAACTCTGCATCTTTGAATTGGTACCTTCTAAATGAGGGTTTGCAATGGTTTCAATCAGCATTTTGTACACAATCTACACAGCCTGCATGCCTTCAGATATTTCTGGTTCAAAATCTAATCCTTTTCTATAGATTAAGCACTGTATATTAGCACAAAATATTGTTTGTATCTCCAGCTCTCACTGTAGGCTTGTGAATGTGTGTAATGGAGCTTCCAGTGCTTGGGGACTAGACTATGAAACTGAGCCAATATGGGGACTCCCCTGTTACCTAATCCCCATAGTCACACCTAGGGACTTACTGGATAGGGGACACACACTCAAAATGATTTCTAGCTAACTTTATTAGACAGTGCCAGTAGTTTTGGCTAATCAAATATTTAACATAATAATCATGTCTAATATTTTTCATTATATAATTAATGAGATTAGATTATTATAAATTATGTAAAAATTATGTTCGAAAACTATTTTAAGCCTGATTGCATGATATTTCTATAATTTCTAGAAATAAATGTCTTAATGAAAAATTATCATTAGTATAAGACAATTTCAAGGCTGAAAATATTATGCATCTTACATTTTTAAAATAATAATCTTCAAGGGTGATACGTTTGTCCTACAGGATATTTAAGATTTTTTCGGTTTTGCAGTGCATATTTTATTATTATGATTACTTGGCCATCGTTACACAAAAGTACAAATACATATTATTTCTACATAACCTATGCTGTAATACATGTCAAAATGGTTTGTTAGTGTTAAGTAAGCAGTAAATAATTTTAGTTGATTGTACCTTAATGTAAATTATAACCAGTAACAACACAACCAATGGCCCTGCTGCTTTTGTTGTTATAATGTTTTTATAGTGTGGTAAATGTCAGCATTGTTAATATTGGATTGTTTAGTTTTTTCCCTGAAATTGTTAAGCCTTAGCAATATTCAACTATATTAAAAATCACTGGTTAGTTTTAACCCTGAGACATTGTAGCTTTCATGAAAGAGAGGAGGATTAGTGTTAACTATTTTGTCCAGGTAATATAATTCCATAAGTATTTGTATAAATTCATATAAATAAAATCCTAGTTAGAATTTTACATATCTTTTTTTCAAAAAAGTGTGATCATGGTCTATACTGGGGCTTTTTATGAAGGTTTGCTTGGAGTGCATTGGTTCAGTTTATTTATTTGACTCAGCTTTGGCAATCTGTTCAGTGTAATAAAGCCTCTGTAAAGGGTGTCTAATCTGAAACTGAGAATAACTGCATTGATCTGCCTGGTCTTATCCAGGGTGCTGACTGATGGTGTAAGATCGAAGGGACTGTGGCAACACCAATCACAACACATATTGCCAGAGAATGTCAGCATGAACACGAACAAACAGACCGAAGTTTATATTGGGGAAGGAAACACTGAAGATGTGGCAGGACTTGCAGGTAAGAAAAAAAAACACATTCTGTGAAAAAAATGTGTAGAAGAATAAAGTGGAAAGATCCATGAAGTACACATCACCATTAAATCAGCTGTTTTAAAGTTTAAAATGTTGACACATCCCTGTAGCTGAATGGAGAAACTATGACACATTGTTCATAGTGTAAATGGATTCTGTCTATTCATTGTCTTATTGCTACATTTATTAACTATACTGTCAGATATAGGTTTCATTTAACAAATTTTTGTGAGAAAGGCACAGAGAGAAAATCCTCAGAGTGGGTAATGACTCTGTGGAGAATTGCTAGGCTTTCGGAACATCTCTCTCTTTCTCTGTCTGCATTATGTAAAACACCAGAGACTTCTGTCAGCCTCCCATTCACGCTGTAGAACTTTAAATGTTATATCTGCTTTTGTGCTGAGCTGCAATTAAGAGCCCACAGCTCTGAATAACAAAAGCAGTGGCTATGCTCCATCACTCCCTGGCCCCAGGTGATGCTCACGCCATCACACTTCAAAGGCAGATTTATCCCCTCCCAAAGCCTCTGTGCTCAGGTTCTAACACAGAGTCAGATCTCCCCAACACCCTTAAACTCATCACGCTGACAATTCTAATCTCAAGAAAGGGGAAACAGTGCAAAAGGACAGACAGACAGAAAAAAGAAACACCAATCAGATTTTATTATCATCTTCAGGTCTTTGTTTTCTAACATTTAGATTAAGTAATTTAATTCTCATTGCTTGCTTAGTGACTATATATTCACTTAGACAAGATGATAGAGAGTAACAAAGCACATCAAGTTAGGCCAAACATGGGTTGTAAAACAGGTAAAAAGGTCAAACCTGCTTTATAATCCCTCTAAGAACTCCAGAGGAAAAGCTTGGCCCAGGTGAGATCTCCTCATTGATCCTGACTTTATGAGATTATGACACCAAAAACTGTTTGATTTCACTGCAAAAGCTCTTCGTGGTTCTGCAAACACCTAACCTGTCTCAACAGGTAGAATCCTGTTAAAAGGAGTGTGCTAGCTTTTACTGCAGCTAAGATAGTAAATAAAGCGCACAACATTTCAGAGTAGTGGTGTAAAGTCATACAATTAAACACCCAAGTCCATAATTACCACCACGATTGACTCACAACGGTAGCTTTCATAAAGAGCTCTAGTGACATGGACTTTTCCGTTGAAGAATGGCCTCAGGA
>JAOVVA010000027.1:10336610-10344110 GCA_028565275.1 Leiocassis micropogon | reverse complement strand
TGGCGCGCGCGTCTGGGTCGCCTTTACCGGATCAGACCCACAGAGGCGTTAATAAAAAATTAGACGACGTCCCGACTGCCAGCTCAGTATCTCGTGCCAGTCCGCGCTTGCTGTGTGTAAACCGAAGCACCGCGAGGACGCCGTGCTCAAAGTGACAGCGCGTTTCGCGTGTGATAGATTTGCGCGAGCTGCTCCTGTCCGCGCGCAGCCTGGGAAACTCCGCAGCTGTGATGCGCGCGCGGGGGAGTTCTCACGGTGCGCGTCTCCAGATGCCAAATGAGCCCCACAGTGCAGCGCAGTCCAAAGTGCTCAAACCTATACGGGACACTTCGCAGGGGGAACACCCATGGCAGCCGTTTCTATTTGCATAAAAAATAGGATTTAGCAGGGTTTAAAATGGGACATTATTTAAGGAGTTTTTAGAAATGGAAACTTCATACATTTTTGTCACAAGACGTCTTGTATTTCCTGGTAGGTCCTGTGTCCATAAAAAAAGAAAAGAAAAGAATGCTCACAACATGAGACATTATCAACAAGCATATTCGTTATTCAGTAGATTAGAGCTTCTGGGTCACAAATAATCTCATTGTTTGTTTTATTCAGCTATTTTATAAATCTATCTTAGAAATATCTTTCCGATTATGAAAATCGGCTTAGGATTTAGAAATTTTCCTGGGACTCGCATTTATTCAAGTGACATTTTAACAATATTCCTCAATAGAACAGACTAATTCCTGTACCCAGGCTCTTATAGAGTGCTAACACTAACCAGGTTTCCTGCTACGGTAAGTATTTGAATACAATTTGTTTTTAACAAAATGAAACATGAAATCAATAAACAGTTACCCAACAGGAATGGTAAACCTATAAAGCAAAAAAAGCATGCTCTGAAAAAAAGTGAGGATCTGTATTCATTATAGAAAATATAAAAGTATATAAATAACTATAAAATATGATCATATTACAAAAAAACAACCTTCTGTATAGTGGTGCATTGTCCTTTTACAGTTAAGAATTTCTGGTTTGATCCTGAGCTCAGTATAATGTGTGTCTGTATGTGGTAGTAAAACCTATCACATAAGCAAAATACGCAAAGTTTTCCAAATCACAATCTATCTTTCTTTTAGAAGCTTTGAACGTACATGGTTTTGGCAAAATCCGACCAAGAACAACTGCATTTGTTAGGGTTGAGGGATGAGGCAGGACATAAGAGCAGACATGTTGATTTATTAAATATAATCAGTTTAAATTAAATGAACATAAAAGAAGCTCAAACCTGACCAGATATAATAACAGCGCTAGGGGATGAGTCTTAGCATTAGGTTGCATCTGAGGTTGGCTTAGCATATTACGGGGTAGCTCAGTTTTTAAGGCGTTAGACTACTGATTGGGAGGTCCCAGGTTCAGTCAAGTCAGTCCAGTTCTTCTCCAGAGTCTGTAGCTGGTCATTTGTATGGGCCTGGGCAAGGAGCCAGAACTGGACATGGGCATGTGACCAGAACTAGGCACAGACATGGGGATTAGACTTAAGAGGCCACTTCATGGGATTTGGAGAAAGTGGGTACCAGGATTAAGTCTTCCTTGAAACAAGGCGTAGGTGCTACCAAAGTGTCCTCAATGCCAGACAGCAGTACCAAGGCATCTTCCCTTAAGTTGAACAATGGCACCAATATGAAATTCTGGCAAATAGCATTTGGGTGCATGACTGGAATCAACAAGTTTGGGTGTATCAGAGACATGACAACCATGGCACCAGAGGGTGCTGATAGGCCAGGCTGGGACCATGCAGTGACTGGCTAAAATGGCACAGAGCATCAACCTTAAATTTGTAGCTCTTGCAGGTGAAGTGTGGCTTGTCAAGGGTCCAGCTTTGTAGCTAACTATGATTCTTGTGAAACACATAGCCATCACCCTTTTTTTGATTCACAGTACGGGGACTGCATTCTGTTAGAGTTGGGAAATGACATGGTATTTTTTTCATCAAAAAACATGGTCTATCCAAAAAAGACTGTATTGTATCCTTCTTTCTGTCAGTTGATCAGTAAAGCTCAACTATAGGCTGGGCAAAATAGCTGTGAATAAACATTATTTGGGAGAATATTTAAGCCAAGAATAAGGAAGTTTACAGATTGTTGCAGTCACCCCTACTACCATGGACTACTATGATAAGGTCATCTACTGAAGTGGTAGAGGAGGAGGCTGATAATACATTATAAAAACTTTTTTTTGTATAATAGATAATACATTGTAAGCAATTAAAGCTCAACTAACTTATTATTCATTAATTATTAGTAATTAATTGCACATTTATTGCAAGCAGGCTTTTTTTTTGGCATTTTTACCTTTTAACATACTTGTGATGTAAAGAAAACATGCACAGGCTGTTTGTAATATTTTTGTATCATTTGCATCTTCCCATCTCCCCAAAATTGTACGCATTTAACTGCAGTTGTATAAACACTGCATAACTATTTATTTGGACCCCAATTTAATCAGGCATCAGACCCATATAAAGTCCTTTTCGATACAGTTATAAAAACATATCTGATATAGTTCATAAAGATATGGAGTAGCCCTTTTGATGTGGAAGAATTTAAGTGGCCTGACTGAGCCATGACCTCAACCCCACTGATCAAATTTGGGACAAGTTGGAAAACTTAGTGTGCACCAGGTCTCCTAACCCAACATTAGTGTTTCACCTCAGTAGTGACTTTCGGAATGAATGAGTATAAATCCATTAGCCATGTTCTAAACTCTAGTAGGATTCCTTCCTGGAAACAGTGGAGGTTATTAGCAGCAAGGAGGTAGGGGCCAACCATGTCTTAGTGGGCATTGTGTTGGAATGGGCACATATTGGTGATGGTCAGTTGTCCAAATACTTTTGGCCATACAGTGTATTATACATCATACTGTTATTCAGTCACCTTGTTGAGTATGAGCATGCACATACAAAAATTTATTCGGGTGATTCTCTTCACCTTGGTGATTATCTGGTGTTTATGAAGCCTCAGTTACATACACTTGTTATTTACCTTATGAGGAACAGATGTACACTTGTATATTCATGCAAGTATCTAATCAGAAGTACATGTGGCACCAACACAGTAAAAATGCA
The DNA here is from genome assembly GCA_028565275.1 of Leiocassis micropogon. Lineage (NCBI taxonomy): Eukaryota > Metazoa > Chordata > Actinopteri > Siluriformes > Bagridae > Leiocassis > Leiocassis micropogon. The sequence goes on along the minus strand of JAOVVA010000027.1, from coordinate 10,340,995 downwards.
GATACAGGTCAAGAGCTTCAGCTATTGTTCACATTAAACATCTAAATGAAAAAAAAAAGCATATTCTCTGAGTTTGATGATGGCATGCATGTTGGCACCAGATGGGCTGTTTTCACATCCAACCGTCTCTGGAGTTTACACAAAATGGTGTGAAAAACATAAAGAAAACAAACAAATAAAAACAAATCAACTGAGTAGCATCTCAGTGTGTGGAAGCATATTGTTGATGATCGAGATCAGAGGAAAATGCTGATGGTTATTAGAAAAGCATTTCAGCATAAAACAACAAAAAAAAATCTTGAGGTGGATGGGTTACAACAGCAGAAGACCCACATTGGTTTCCACATGTCAACCAAGAACATGGATTTGAGACAATCATACACACCGGTTCAACCAACCTGGACAGTCGAAGATTGGAAAAAAATTGCCTGGTATTTTTTTGAGTCTTCAGCTGTCCAGCTTGGGGGAGCCTGTGCCCATAATACCTTCAGAATTTTGCTCTTGGTATTGATTTCCAAATAGAAGGGGAAAAAATGTATGTTATGTCACTTAGGCAGGTAACAACATGTTTTATGTTAAAATACGATTTCACCGAATCTTCAATATGCTTATCCTGCCCCAAAGTTAAACGATATAGGAAAAATTGCAATCCAATGTCTAAAAGCAATGTATCCTTATTACATGAGAAGAACGATAGCCAAAGACTCTATAATGTGTTCTTAAGTGTTGAATTTCAATGTTACATTTAAATAGCAGTGAGAGTAAAAGTCAGTACAGGATCAAAATTTAGGTGACAACTTGTTTTGACAAATTAAGGAAATGTAAAGAATATCACACCTCACCCCTTTAATCACGCACACACACACACACACACACACACACACACACACACACACACACACACACACACACACACACACACACACACAAACCACCTCCTCTCACTCACCACCATGATACATAACCTATAAAACCATGCTGAGTTATCAAAAGTCTTTTCAGGGCACACACCTACATTCTTCTGCATTCAGTACCGATCTCACCACTACAGAGAAGCAAAGATAAAGGGTTATAACTATTCTTTTCAGACAGAAACTTTCAGCTTCGTATCGAGATCAATGGTCATGCTGAAGAAATAAATCCAGGGCTGTGAGATTGTATTGATCCTGCTCTACAACTGCAAGGAGGAGGAAGGAAGGTGAGATGCGAGGGGCAAAAGTACCAAAATATAAAAAAATACAGAATTATCCCAGCCAGGGAGCAGCCATAAATCTACCCAATCTATTGCAGTCATCAAAATCACAAGCATCTGACCTGGTTTATAAATGGCAAAAGATATGTGTATGGTTTGGATTCCTTTTCACCTTTTTCTATCTCTGAAACATGCATGTATTATATTTTATCCTCTCTACCTGTTCTGTTCCCTGGTATTGTTTATATAATCTTTCCTGCATTCTTCTATTTTCATCATTTTTTTTAACCATATTTAATTCTCACCCTTTTTATGCCTCCCACCACTCTTTTTAGGAGCAGGAGTGATTTTTGGAGCCAAGTTAATCTTTATGTCTTTTGTAGCAGATAAGAGCAGTCCTTCTCTCAAAGCCTAACTGATGGAGACAAATGTAATTGAGACCATATTGAATCAGCGGCTCCTCCCTATTGACCTACACATTAGTGGTCACAAGGTTAAGGGTCAGAGTATAGGACACACCCAGAAATGCATGGGTGGGTCACAGTCATTTGTTATGCAGCTGAAAGTGTTTCTCAGGTATGTTGAATAGAGTGAGGAGGCCACTGGTACATGAAATTGACTAAAAATGTATACTTATATATTAAGGTCTTTTTCTCCTCCAGGTAATTCCTTGAACATATTTTACTGCTTAATGTTTTCTAAGGAAAAGCAAAAAGGCCCTGGTGTTGATTGTGCTACTTGCTTCATATGTATGTTTATCAGTCTGTGTCTGGTCTCATGGTTTGTGCTAAGAACTGTAGGTCCTCTGCTATTCATACTGAAATCTGACACACCACAAAGCCACAAGTTTGACACTTTCTCTGCCTCTTTTATTGATATTCATAGACATGAAAATCCACCCCTACATCTTTTTCAACACCATGCTACTCTCTGGACCCACCCGTAAAAGTGGACTTAATGTGAAACCAAATCCACCCTTTGTCTCTCCTTATGCAACAGCTCCAGTTACTCTTAATTGGCTTGTGACAACAGGTTGGGCGTTTATGCTTATTATCAAGGACTGAAAGATTTAGGTTTCTTTGGCTGGATGGATTGTCATATCTATCACCTACAAAATTCCCCTTGTGCAGTGGTATCAGCTGAGCCCAACACAGTTCAGCTGGCTTTTTCATAAAAATGACTTCTTGTTTTGTCCTGCTGGCACCTTGAGATGCAGGCCGACATTTGAGGGAGAGGCAGGTAAGCTAATAGGCTCCGTGTGATAGCTGGGAACTGCAGTTCTGCCACTGAGCACCGGCCCTGGGGCGACTTGTGACAGCTAGATAATGACTGTATACCTGTCAACTGGAGGATATCTGTCTATGCCATAAATACAGATTTGCCTTTTTGACATCACATTTTTTTCACCCCATGGATGATAAACAGAACATAGCCCATCTCCTCCTTTTTCTCCATTATTTTCATGGCTGTTTCCTTTGTTCGTTCATGAATATAATCTTGAACTTAGTCGTTCATGGCATAATACTGACAAAACTGCTTCTGTGATGGCAAATGTATACGCATATAATTGTGATTTTCTGCATTGTGTGTTTCCTGCATGTGGTGATGTTTGTGTGTGTGCATGTGTGTGTCCTTGTATTTTATGAGAAGGCAGAATGAAAAAATGACTCAGAAATAAACCAATCTTTTTTCTTGTGTGCCTGTATGTTGTGTGCGTGTCTGCTGCCTTAGGGGTTGCAGGTAAAACCAGTCTCTGCTGCCTTCAGCATCAGACAGACAAGAGCAGAGATGAGCTGCATCTCACAGGATAAAGGCTTGATTTTTTTTCTCTTCTTCTCTGTATCTATTGCAGTAGGCCTTCAGTTTCTTCCACTCCTTTTACAACAACACTAGCTCTCTTCATTCCACCCTTAAAGCAGAAATAAAACATACACAATACAATTGTCCATGTTTAGCAAAAGAAATTTTTATGTTTCTAAAAGATAGTGAACAGTATGACTTGTATAGAATGTATCTATAATTATAACAGAATTAGACATTACAATCTTATACATTCCCTTATACTGACCTTCCTTAATTAAAAACATGAAAAAAATCACTCAAGTTGATTTCATTTTATTAGTTAGAATTATCTTAACATTTCAATGCATTTGGCAATAGTGAGTGTGCCAATTCATCTGTCTTTAGAGCCATTAAAGCTGATCCATTAACCAGCAAAAATAAACTTCTTGTTTAGTTGTATGCTTATTGGGAGGTCTCCATTAAACTGGATTGATGAGTCAAGCTTCCATTCCCTTTATCTCTTGGGTTTCACAATATTTGCAGCATACTGAAACCATCACAGAGAGAGGGAGAGAGGGAGAGAGAGAGAGAGAGAGAGAGAGAGAGAGAAATCATTGCACACAAATAAAAAATAAAGTCTTCATGCTCAATACAACAGAATAATTAGACTGAAATGCTTATTTCTTAATTAAATTTAGTTTGTTTGATTGTTTGTTTGCTTTAGAGCAGGACAATTTCCAATTCACAAACTACATAGTAAACAAGACAACTAAATATCTTCATATAGCTATTTAAGCCACGTTATAGCCACATTATCTGAAAATTGCACATGTGAGCTAATTGAACATATGAGCTAATGTTAAGGCTCAGAACCTAGTAGATGAGATAAATTCTGGTTAATATTGTCAGTAAACTGGGGGAACAAGTGACCCTGGAGCATTCTATTGTCAATCTTTTATAATGATGGCCTTCCAATAAGCACAACAACAACAACAACAACAACCACAATAATAAAACCTGTCCTACTCCTGTGCAGGTAATCAGATAGAAAGACGGAACACACATGAACATATTCTGATCTTATCACTTACTGCATAGGCTCTCATTGCAGAAAAAATCGCCTATAATGCAATAAAGAAAAAATATTTTAAGAAATCGAAATAATTTTGTTTCCTTGCTTCCAGTTCTGTCTTGTCAAGTTGTCAAGTGAACTACATTGCCCAGAGTGTGAGCATTTGTCTAAAACCATTAAATACTTTTTAAAGACTTTTCTAATGTCCTAGATGACAATTTCAATTTATAAAACACTCCATACCACCAACTCTTCTTAACTTATTCAAACACACACACACACACACACACACACACACACACACACACACACACACACACACACACACACACACACACA
>JAOVVA010000027.1:10316557-10327295 GCA_028565275.1 Leiocassis micropogon | reverse complement strand
ACACACACACACACACACACACACACACACACACACACACACACACACACACACACACACACACACACACAGGTTTGTTCATCTTTCTGTCCTGCACTGCATTTGTATAAGTTTAGTGTGTGTGTGTGTGTGTGTGTGTGAGAGAGAGAAAGAGAATAATTAAACCAAATGAAATATAAGAGTGTGACAAGGAAAGGAAATGAGCACCGTACAAATTAATCACTTTCTATTAGCCTAAGCTAATAATACCTACACTCATGCCAAGCTCATATTAATTGAGCTTAATTGTGGATAAATCAATGTAGTAACCTAAGATGGTAAAATATTTCTATTCTTCACCAGTCTTTTAAACACTCCATCTCTGTGGTACAATCAACATTTATTGTGACATGTGTGCCCTTGTGTTGTATAGATAAACAACTGAAACTTAAGTAAAAAGTAAAGTAAGTAAGTAAAACAAACTACAACAACAAAAAAACATTGATAACTTGGAATATGAGCTGAGAATGAAGAGTAAGAAAAAACAGAGAGGGATAAACTCAAACCTACTGGAGCACTTATGCACCTGAGTCCAAGCTGGCATGCTTTCACAGAGCCTACAATGGGAGCAGCTGCATCACACATAAACACTTGCAAACACACATACACACACACACACACACACACACACACACACATAGGTTTGGTATCAGGCACGGAGGGCCAGACACATTCACATGTCATGCAGGCACAGTGGGGATATCACTGTCAAACACTAAATGTGCATTTTCTCTGTTCAAATGTCGGTACACTTTCCACATGTCAACATGTCTCTTTCAGGCACTCAGAAAAGCTTTGAAAAGAGGAGCAGATGTGGAACCATTTATTGAAATGGTAGTAAGTGCACCTTGGCCTTTATGATATTTATTCCGTGCATGCTGACAATAAAGTGATATTATTTACAAGGAAGACTCACATCACGGTGGGTGTTTTTACTCCTAAAAAAAAAGATAATAATAAATGAAAATAGGCCCTTACAGGATGAAATCTTACACTTTGCTCTTTATGCTGTGGAATTAGCTCTGAATCCTCTACAACTTTCTCTCCCTCTCTTTTAAACACACACACACACACACACACACACAGGTTTTGACTGCAAAGTGTAATAAACACCATTTTTGAACTTTAACTCATTCTGCAAATTATTTTCCTCAGGCAAACAAGGTTGTCTATAAAAAACTTACCAAAAAAAACCCCATATCCTTCTTTTAGAAACAATGAGCTAACACATTTTGGCAAAATACAACATGGCAACTGCCACAACTCATAGCAAAACATGAGACATCCATAAAGAGGTAATCATGATACTTTTTTGTCATGTGGTCAGTGAAGTGAAACAACCTGCTGGGCAAAATAGGAACTGCCATTAATGAACTAAATATGTTTGATGGATCTTTGGAGAATATTCAGCCCAAAAATAGGTTTCCCAAACAGTCATGGCTGTCTATAATAATTTGCGATCACTGCCAAAGTGAGACTGAAACTTGTTGTTCCCCACGATCTTCAACAATCTGTGTATTTAAGGTATTGTGAGCACCAAATCTCAACACGTTTCATTCCGTGGTCCAATTTGTTGCCAGTATGATTCACTACAAGGACACAATCAAAGGATGACTTTGTTATTTTTGTAAAAGAAATGAATATCAACTAATAAATTACTGATAAAGAATTTCAATTTACACAGAAACAAACACAACTGCAGGCTTATTTCATAATTATTACATGTGGGAGGCGGATTTATAGCATTTTGCTAAATCCTACAAAATTCACACTGAAATGACCAAAACAATTTTACCATAATATTTTAAACATTTGTGATTTGTGAATCAAAAAAACCATGCACAACGTTTTCACAGCTTGTAATACATCTTGCTTATTTTAAAGAAAACAAACAAACAAACAAACAAACAAACAAACAAAAACTGCCAACTGCCTTTTTTTTTTCAAAACTGCCAAAATTGATTTATCTCATTTTGCAGTCAAGCCCTTCACATGTATATTACAAGAAACCTTGTTAGAACATAAAGTGATTATACTTTATTAAGTACAAAGGGAAAATATCTTCTCATACTAAATACCTCTGTAAACTTCCCAGTTTAGTGCATGGCCATACATTTAAGACCACTGCCTGCTGACAGTTAAAGGGTAAAATGTGTGTGGGGGTATAAAGCTAGTGAGTAAAGTCCTCTCTTCTCTTCTTTTTCCTGCTTTATCTTTGACACAGTTGATTTCCTTCCATTTCAGTACTCAGGTCCTGGTGGTCTGGCTTCTCCCACTGCAGTGCACTGTGGGCCAGCGCAGTGACTGTGGCCTCAGGCAGCTGCTGTTCTGGGTCCACATGGCCCAGCTCTCACAGATGTTCCCTGCTTGATAGCATTCTCTCTGCCCACTTCTGGAGCTGTAGGTGGCCAATCAGGACACCTCTTGTGCTTTGTGCCAGTGCCCCATTGGCTGTTCAACAGTGACGTGTGGCAAGCAGGTGGGAGAGATAGGCAGTGGGCATCTAATCCTGAGAGCATGAATAATCAGCCAAAAGTGCTCCCAAAGTGTTGAGGTAGCCTAGCAGAGAAGCACACGAAAAGATCAGGAGGGGCAAAAAAGACATTGCTGTAACTCCTTCTAGGTAGAATGTGATGACACTAAGGAGATCAGCTGATATGATTTATTTCTGCAGTAGGCCTGGTTGAATGGTGATGGTTATATACATAGAAATGAGACTTAAGCAAGCAGTGCCTTGGAAGTATCAGTTTTTAAAAAGGCTGTTAATTAGCAGATTAGTTAAATCAGGTGGACTGGGAGCTGACAACACTAAACTGTGCAGGGTAGTTGGTCATCCAGGACCAGAGTTGAGAACCACTTGCCTCGTGAAATTATTTTTTTAATTGTATCGATAATTCAAAGCCAGAGAATATGCATTTCTGTCATGAGAGTATATTTGTTTATCTGGTTTGTTCTTTCATGCTTTCCAGCTACTATTGTTCCTCAGTTGCTCATTTTACTTTATGATTATTGATATTGTGCTTCAAGGATGCATCATTGTACTTTTTGTGACAATGTCCTGTATACAGTGAACCTGAACAGTAGTGCTTACTCCACTAATTTGGTATGTAATAGATAAGATAAGATAAAGATAAGAGAAACTTTATTTATCCCGAGGGAAATTCTTTTGTCGCAAACATGCTCAATGCAGCCAAGAACAGGGAAAAAAAAAAAATAGAAAAGTACAGTAAATAATAATAATAATAATATAAACTGAAGACTTAACTAAGTAGAAAAAATAAATATATAAAAGGAAAAACAGAAAGAAAAAGGAAAGTAGCTTAAAAAGCAGAGAGCAGGCAAGACAGGCTGCTGTCCGAGACAGCGCCGGATTAGAATTACAATGAAATTAGCTATTTATGTCTAGCTTGCACTTGATTTTGCTTCAGTTTCAAAGGACTTGCATTGTTGCCAGTTCCTTAAACAGTGACATGTTTTTTTTTAATTTTTTTTATTGTAAATGTCAACAAATAATGCTAGTGCCAAAGATGGTCCTTATGTCCTTTCAGATGCAATTCTGCCACAGCTGACCGTCCAATCTGCACACAACCTGGCACAGGTTTTATGCTGGTGCGCTTTCTGACACAACCCTCCCATTTTATCTGGACTTGGGATCAGCACTGCATCCAGTGGCTGGGGTTTGGGCATTGGAGTTAATTGAACCTGGGGCTTTTGCATAGTAGACAAGAAACCTACCACTGAGCCCATAGATGCAATTCAGATGTGTTACACAATACTCCATTTAATTGTGACTTAATATGACTTTGATATGGCCTCCAAAATGGCTCCCATAATTCTCTTTACCCAGGTATGCCCTTTCATGAGGACTTCATTCTCTTTCTGTTCCTCTGCAAGAAAATGTACAGTATCACTGTTATTGGCCACTTATTTTTAGTTGGAACTGCACAGCAATACACTGACATTCAAACACATTTTAAAAGACTTCATAACTATTCACTAGCATGCAGTAACCAGAAGTATTAGTTATATTAGTTTAAGTTTAGTTTAAAGGTTATTAATACTGTATACGGTATATTGTTTAAAGTTAATTAATGACCATTCGTATGTTATGTTTGCTTAGTCAAACAGCTCATTGTTGAATATTTAATATTGTCTGGATATTTTAATATACTTTCTGAAGTATGAGGTCATAACTGTGCTGGCTGTCCTATCTACTGGCTTAACTTTAAAGGTGTAGATTTTGTGAATGTGTGGATATGTGTTTGCCCTATAATAGACTTCTTTTTAGGGGTATATTTTCCCTATATGCCCAGTGTTCCCAAAATAGACTCTGCATTCTCTGCATATACCTTCAACCAACTCTGAAGTTAGTGTTAGGGTCAGTGGGTAATATTTCAAGCATTATAAGCTTCTTTTTCTGTCTTACACATATAAAACCTGGACACATTACCTGACCCTTCTGCCTTCAGTAACATGTCAAGGGCATGGAGGATGGAAGAGTATTTATTAAAAAAAATGCACACAGAAGAATTTAATCACAGATGAGAAAGGTGTGTATTAATAATAGAGCGAGATAGGGGAATGGAGTTTTACTTATTCAGGACTGCTCTCTCTGCTTTCATTCCACATACCTTCATTCTGAAGACTATGAAAGGTACTAAGCCAGGGGTGTCATACTGTTGTCATGGAGAGGTATAGCACTGCTGAGTTTAGTATGGTATCTCATGTTACCAGAGTGCCTAATTCCAAAGGTCTTCATAGGCTGAAAATCGTAAATCTCTATAGCGTCGTGGCCCCCTCATAGGGCAAGGCTTGATGTCCTTACCCTTAACAGTAAGCTTGGTCTGATGTACAGACAGATGAAGATTCAACATAGACGACTTTTACTTTCAGTATCATAAGCATAAGATTCTGCATTTTTTAAAATAGGTCATAACTCCACTTTTCAGCAAAGAGTGCCTTGCAATGCCAACTACTAATAAAACTCTTTTTGACTTGTGTCATTGCAGACAACAAGACTGGAAAAGGAATTTAAGCCTGTAGCAGTCCTTTCATTGTGATTGATCATCGTCAAGCATGTTGCTACAGAGCTGCAGCGGCATGCAGCTCCCATGCACATCGTGCAGCATGACTACTATAAAGGCCATATATGTCAGAGAGATTCAAATCCTACACCAGTCACCAGCCCAGCCGCACATACCTGCCTACGGCAAACCAGCATTCTGACTCCTAGCACATTAGGAGCAGCTTCATTGCTCTTTGAGATTTATAACGGCAAATTTACCTTTGTTCTAATTAGACACTAAAGATAACATGAAAACACAGAGACTCATCTGTATACTTATTCATACTTATTTATTTATAATTGATTCATTTATTTGTCATACTCAACTAAAACTATTTGTCAGGATTTATCTTGTGTCAGTGAAAGGCATACACTCTGGATGAGATGCACAAATGATAAAAATTAATTATGCAGATGTGGTTATGATTCTGTCTACTTTTAAGATATATTTGACTAAATACTAGGGCGAGATGTATTTCTCTTGAAGACACAAGAATTGTCTTTGAATGTGCAGTAGTCTGCTAAATAGTAGACACAATTGTCGTTTTTCTGTAAAACCTAAAGGAACAGTGTAATTTCCTCTTGGCTTTCAGGTAAAAAAAAAATTAACATGTACAGAATGTAGGTAACGTAGTTCTTGGTGGTATGACCTTTGAATGTTCTAATATTAATGCATACCGCCAAAACATGGTAACAGTGCTAATAAGTCTCACCTAGGTAAAAAGGGAATTATAGACCACAATTTTTAATAATACTTAATGCTTTTTATCTCCCAATCCATGTGCATAAACATTTAGATAAAATGATAAAAAGAAACAAATTTGCTAAATACAATTTTATGCCCTTTTATTTAGTGTCCGTAACTGTTTTGAATTCAAATCTTTCAAATATCTTAATTGTCATTCAGATGAAACCTGACCAATTTAGACTCCACATGAAAAGACATAGACCTGAAAAAGTGTATTATTCTAAAATGCAAAATTGTTAAGATATTGCAACATGAATTTGACATGGTTAATGAAATCATATTTTATTTCAAATACATATTTGCATTTTAAACTATTACTGTTTGAAGTGAGACATTATAACGCTGAAAATGGCCACTTTTGGGGCACATATAAAATCATCTCTCCAAATCAGCTGAAGTTAACAACTTGAAATTTTTAGTGAAGCAAGTGTTCCATGTTGCATAAACTTCAGAATTAGCTTCTTTGCGCACACAATTTCTGTATTATATGGATAACATAAATAAAAACATAATAAGCACCAATACTGTGTTCTGGCCAATACTGTTTCCCTGCTGAATCGCACATCTTGCTGTACTACAGAAGACAACCAATGACTTATTCTTTCTGTTAGTTGCAACCCTTTTTATTAGTTTAATTAATTGTAACAGCAATCTGTATTATGGGCTGGCCTAAGTACATAAGTACTTATAAGTAACAGTTAGTTAGTTGACTTTTAGAACAGAGACCAACTAATGACTTTTTACTACAGTAAAACTCTAAATTGTATAGTAAACTCAATTTAACCAGTTAGATCAGATTGGGAGACCCTTGTATCCAGGACAATTCAGACAGGTAAATAATTAAAAAAAAATCCAGTTGTTAAGTCTGGCTAATCACATTAACACATATTACATTGGTCTATTAAAATTTTATGAATTTATGATTTGTCCACCCCTGTATGGTAAAGCGAAGAAACATCTGTTATAATATCTGTAACTTAACTTATGCAAGCTACAGGAATCTTGTCAGGGATAATTACTGTCCCAAAGGGATCTTCTGCCACACTTTTATCTGTAATTCCTGGTCTGTAAGTGGATTTACAATATGTTTGATAATTGTCTACTATATCTTCACCGTATGTGAAAATATTCTCTCTTTTTGGTCAGCTGTTAAAAAAAAGTTATTTAGTCTGTTTAAGAAGTAGCAGCCTTTTAGATGAACCATGAATTTCTGTATCCTGTTTTAAGACAGAGTCTGTATTCTGGTTTAAGTCAGAGTCTGCACATTTAAATCTGCCTGTGAAACAATACACAGGCGTTACACAGGATTACAGAGGCTAGGATGCTATGACAATGACAGGAGCTGATACATCAAGGGAGATATATGGGTAGAAACTGCCTCAGCATGCATGTGGAACATGGAGATAGGGGGGAATTAGCCCAACAACAATGCAACAACAAGCACCATTTTGTCGGCAAACACTGATGATGAGAGCTCAGCGATTCTCCAACTAGTGGCATTGAGCTCAGAAGATGGAGATGATGTGCATGCATGCATTGTTTGCTAAATGTTATTAGCTCATGCATCAACTGACATGGAAAAAGCAAAAGCTGATGTCAACGACAGTTTCCTCCATCCTAATCCATGAACTGATAGGAACCTTGGAGGGGCCTGGTGTCTTACAACAGATTACAGTCTGAGCTCCACAGTATTTCCCTTCCAAATACTAGAAGCCATGGGATTTGTGCCTCTTTGTACATCTCTGCTTTTTTTGCTCTTTCATTCTCACTCTCTGTCTCTTGTTGGTCTGCCATCGATCTCTCAATAGCATTCAGAATCTGGCAATGGTTGGTGCCTTTAGGGGGTCTACAAAGCCCATTATCAGGTAGAGTACCCACCTCCATACGCTATGATTTTTAAAATGTATTTATTTATTTATTATTTTTTGTGAGTTTCTGCCCTACAGAAAAAAAGATGTAAAATACAAAAGACAATAAATAAACAAAGAAATAAATAAGCCTTTATTAGACCACATACATATTTAAACTTTACAGGAAAATCACTTAAAGCTTTATAAGGTATTACAAAAGCTGCTGTTTACACAACAAGAAGTAATAATTGGTTTTGAGTGGTCCAAACTAAGCATATCACTTTCTGAGTATTTACATCACTGTGGAAATCAAACGTCCCTTTGATGACCTTGTTTTTTTCCCCCCACTTTTTTGAAAACAGAAATACACCATTTTTCTTTCCAAGGTTAAGGTGAGTTTTAGGCTTAGGCAAAGTTTATTATTTTAGCTGCAATATTACATGTAAATAATAATAAACAAAGTATAACTAAATATCTCTCTCTCTCTCTCTCCCTCTCTCTGTGTGTGTGTGTGTGTGTGTGTGTGTGTGTGAGATAGAGAGAGAGAGAGAGAGAGAGAGAGAGAGAGAGAGACCTTTGCTGTACTTAGTGACAGTCTAAATCAGTACTGAGAGTAAGTGATTGGCAGCAACACCTGGGATAGGAACCTGCAATCCTGAGATTATTTATTCTATTTTGACAAAATCCATTTTAGCAGGTACTGGATAGGCTGCCGGAACCTGGACAAAGCAGAGAACAGAAAGATAGTCAGTAAATCCTGTCATTACACCACATTTGAACTATATTTTAAACAAAAGAAGCATATTCAATAATGACTCCAACTTGTCTTAAATTTTTTAATTCTTCAGGCCACTTCTTTTTCCCCCCCGATAGACCCACTAAAAATGTAATGTATTTAAAAAATGCTCTACTTAAATTCCAAGTAGAAATGGTTTCAGAAAATAAGAAAAACTCTATTCAAAGTTAACTATCACTAGCTAAAATGTTTACTTTTGCAGTGATGTCACTTCATTAGATTAAATTAGATGAGATTCATGTTTGTTGGCACTGTGCAAAGCACATGTAAAAAGCCAGTAAAATGTAGTCACCATCTAACATAAAGTGCATAAATGCCATATGTACAATAAATAACACTGTACATTTATTGGAGTCATATGTAAAGGGCTCTGTACAGAATGTGGAGTAGGTATTATAAGCAGGATATACACTCCCTGGAAAAAAAGTCTCCACCAGGATTTAACTAAGAAAGTAGGTAAGAACCCCCCATTTGATAATTCCTGCAGTGATTAATATGGTTCAGCTGGCAATGAGTTAGTTAACCCTAACTGATGCAGTGAATAGCTCCTCATTACTTAAACAACAACCATGTCAGAAGACATATCCTGTCCTGTCATATATCAAGCAAAGAAAACAAATAAAGAGATTGCTGAAACTACTAAAATTGGGTGAAAAACTTTAAAACACATTATTAAAACCTGTAAGGATAGTGATAAACCAACATTTTCACGAAAGAACTGTCCTCGAAAAACATTCTGAATGAGCGTGATGGGAAATCGCTCAAATGCTTAGTAAAATAAAATAGTAAGAAAAAAAAAACAGTAGAACTCATGTCTATGTTTAAGAGTGTAAGTAAACTGTTGTCACATGTCCAATGTGAAGAGAACTCAATGGATTGGGATTAAAGAGCTGTGTGCAGTTGCTGTACCACAATGAGTGCATTTGGTGAAGATGGTCTCAGTAGTATAGCAGTAAAAGTCTTGGAGCACAAGTGGGCCTTTTTCTGTTTCCTCAGAAGATAGAAGTCATGTTGTACATTTTTAAATAGAAAGGCAGGGACAGGGGAAGTTCTGAGGTGGGTACATGATCAATGTTATTGATGTGAATGGGAGTGTGATTTCCAGCCCATCTGAAATCCGCGATGATTTCCTACTTTTTGTGATGTTTTCCAGGATCTTGTCCTCACTACATGCCACTAGGTGTCTCCTCCCTATAGGCCATCTCACCTTTACTTCTGATCAGGCATATGACCATTTATTTATTTATTTATTTATTTATTTATCTATTTGCTAATTAAACTAGATAAAGAGACTTATTTTTACACATGCCCATGCTTATAAATCACAAGACTAAAACTGTCATGCATGTTATGATTTGAAATTAATGGCTCAGACAACTGGTCAAAAAATATTTATATTAAATAGAACTTAACCCATAAACAATACTTTTGTTTGTTTGTCTCATGAGATCAGACTCATGGAGAAATTCTACAATTTATTTCTAAAAATATTATAATGAAGAAACAATCTGATTAGGTTTGTAATATTTTAGTTTGTCAAGTTGATATGTAGATGAAAAATATACAGTGCAGTAAGAAATAAAGAAAAAAATAAAAACAAAAAAGTGCTTACTGATCCTGTACTTTATGTTCAGTAAATATATTTTAACAACACTAAATGTTATATAAATAAACTATGGTTTGCCTTTAAACTAGAAACTTCCCGATTTCGTGTAATGTTGACATAATCAAAGAATAAGCATGGGACACATGCATGCACAGCTCAAAAAACTGACAGAAAATAAACCTTCGTAAACAAACAAACTTGTAAACATTTGTAAACTGCTAGAGCTGCAGTTATGTGCTGCCATGGAATGTACAAAAGCAGATATCCAGCCTGTTGGAATCAGTGTAGGTCCTGGAGTCAGGACAGTGTGGTTGGTTGTCAATATTGTAGACATCTCTTGTGATAAGCAAACCTATGGTTTATGGCAGCATAACAAAATAAACTTTTGAGATAAATAATTTAGCCCGGTATCCCCAACTCCTACAGAAACTACACAATGGAATCAAGCTCTTCCTTGGGTTCTCCATGCTCTCTCGCTGGTATAAAGATGCACAAACATTTGTAAAAAAAAACAAAAAACATTCTATTCTATTCTTTAAATTTATCCCCCTTTTTCTGAATTTTCTGATTTTCTCCCCTAATTTAGTAGTGTCCAATTCCACCCAGTCACTGGAGGCTCCCACATTAAGCTTCT
>JAOVVA010000027.1:10280517-10290108 GCA_028565275.1 Leiocassis micropogon | reverse complement strand
TGATTGTGTAAAGCTGCTTTGCGGCAATGACAATTGCTAAAAGCGCTATACAAATAAAATTGAATTGAATTGAATATGCAAACACACAATAATAATGTGGAAATCTAATCAGCATTGCTTTATTCTATTGACCTGATATGCATCAACACAAAAAGGGAAACTTTTACATTTCTTTTAACACAAAACATCCTGCAGAGTACAGATAGGATGTAGGTGTATGGGGTGTGTGGTACTGTATGTAGGTAGGTTGTGCTGCCACATATAGAGGCAAACTTAATATTTAGACTGTGCAGCAGCAGTACGTCTAATATCAACGCACAGTAATTCTCTGCTAAAACAAAGTGTGCTGACCAAAGCATTGTAATGACATGAAAAAGTAGTCTGTACTACTCAAAACCTTCTTTTACAAACTAGGCCCAGAATTTTGGAACTGTCTTCAGATATTTGCGGTCTAACTAAATGCTCTACTCTGTCCCCCAAAAATAATCAAAAACATGTATAGTTTGTTAACAATTTGTCTGCTAAATGCCATTTAATTCTAATGGAACAGCCAAATTTATTTAAACAGCTGTAACTGATGATTGCTTTGGTGGATTCACATGAAACGTAAAATGTATACATAGAACAAGGTTATTTGCAAAGTCAGGACCAAGGTCATACAAACGTGGTGGTGGCAAGGCCTGATAACAAATTCTTAGTAAACATAGGTCTGATCATGTGCTAGCATGTAAGTGGATTTTTAATGCTAAATTGGCCAATTGGATTTCACCAGCTTTTTGACAGGGTTAATGCAATCCCACATCAATTAGTCACCAGAGGTGCTATCCCATGTCTTTCAGCTATAATTCTTATTATTCTTCTTCTTCTTCTTATTATTATTATTTATTTATTTATTTTTTAGCTTCAGTAAGCATTTCAATGTCTGCTACTACTTTGTGTCTCTACCCAGCATATCCACAACTATGAGGCATGTTGGGAGGCGAGAGTTTTCTCCTGAACACCGCACTCACAGCAGCTTTCACTGCCGCCCTGTCAGCAATTTAGATGAAGCTGTAAATAACACACTTTTACAGGTTTTACACACACCTACACTCCCAGCCCTAAACCTGCTTGTCTGAGTTAACTGTGGCATGGAGGAAACAGTAGGGATTATTAAGGATTATAAATTTTTCTCTTGTAAATGTCTTCAATGTGAATGGTGTTTTTAAATGTTAGAAGTATTACAAGAAATTGATATTTACCAGCCTATGCAAATATTCACAAGCAAAGGTGAAGCAAATGCTTTCCAAAATAACATTTATAAGAGGCCTGGAAAAATGTAACAGCATGAAAATGAATACATTGTACATTTGAGATAAATGAAATACAGGTAATAATCTCATAAATCATTTTAACCTGTGGCAGGTAGTTTTGTATTTTCTTGTAATCATTTAACTTTGCTAAAAGGAACCTTTCATATTTAACAGTTTTGACTTTTAGCTGCATCAATAATACTTGGACTATCACCAAAAATATACACGATGCGATGCTTTATTAAGATAGCAATGCCGCTTTCACACTTTTTTGTTAACACTTTAATATTCTTCATTCTTGTACTTGAAATGGTAATGTAAATTACTAAATAATGGCAGCATAAAACACATTGAAATCATGTATTATAAATGGCAATAATATGATAGCAATAACGCTTATATTAAGGCAGGGTGAACTTTATCCTACATCAACTACAAATTAAACCCACACATACATGCGCAAAGTGTAACACTGAACACGGGGAAATCTAATAGTGTTGGATGGTAGTATGATGAAAGACTGTGTGCTTTTCTCATCACACCTTTGCAGTTACAGCGAGGAGGATTAAATAAAACCTTACCCACGTTTCAATAAACACATTACAACAATCACATTCCCCAGACAGAGATTTAGGGACTCGCCTCATAGGATTTGATTACTTCAGGACATTGAGCTTTTTCTAACATTGTTTTTTGGTCTGTGAAACTCCAAGTGCCCAGCTTGGTGTGAGGAAGTTGAAAGGATTAGGTAGCTGTCCTTTATTGTGCCTTTATTTTGTCCAATTTTAAGCAGGCTTTCAATCATCTGGCTGCACAACATTTCATGGTTGGTGGTGTTAAAGACATGGTGTGTGTAGATAAAGAACGGGATTTTGAGAGTTACTGCCCTAGTAATAGCCCAAAGGGAAGGAAGAAAAAGGCAGAAGCAGTCCATAATTGTGAATACACTTAACTGGAGAGATCACGGCAGAGATGATTATCACGCTCAAGCTGAACAGAGATACATACTAAAGTTAAGTGCTATATAGTAGAAGGAGAGATAAAAGGCATAGAGAGAAAAAGTCTTTGTAAAGGTGTGTATGTGTGTGTGCACGCACACACGCACGTATGTGTTCTGTCAGGTATGTAGGCATGTCTGTGGGTGTCACACGGTTACAAACACTGTGGGAAGATTCCTCAGATGCCCAATTTTATTAAAACTCTCTCCAATTCCTACACACACACACACACACACACACACACACACACACACACACACACGCAGTGTGTTAAAAAGCTAAACCTCACCTGACAGGTGCTGACAGGTTGTAAAACCTCCTCCACACCTTTTCCTGCCCTCCTGTGTACTGATCTGCAGCAACACTGTAGATTAAATATCACTACTGGGGTACAGATACTGTCTTTAAACCCCATTGAACTCAGAGACATCCGCTCTCACATGGTATCCTGTTGCAATAAACCTCCTGTGCTGTCACAGGTATGAGACACGTCTACATGTGTAAATGTGAGAAAAAAGGATGATGGTTCTATATAGTCCAGTGGAATATCAGTTTAAAGTCTTGATGCTTGCTCTAACAAATTTTTTTTTTTCACAAAATAAAGTGTATAACTACAAAATTGCTAATTAACGTTTATGCATTGACCAAGAGGATTACAAATTCAAAGCTGTAACATTTCAAGTAGCCTTGAAATGTTATACATTTTTTACATTAGCCAATTAACTAAACAACTCAGTAAAAGCATTGCTTTTTTTTTTTACTAACCTTTAGCATGATGCATTATGATTACATTGAACTGGTAGGGTAAAAATCTACTCTAAGTACAAATTGCTCATAAGTCTGTCTTAAGTCTTAGTTTATGTCTAAGGTCTGAATAATAATAATAATAATAATATGCACAATATCAGTCTTCAATCCTCTCTATGTGCACTTAACTCTTAGTACAGCCCCTAGCTGTTGACCAGCTTCAGCTTCCACCGCATTCAGATGAGTTACATAACCATTCAGTGTACTGTATCACACAAAAATGTTGAAAATTCAACCCAGGTGAAAAGAATGAAAATTGTTGTCAGAATGTAAACTTAAAAGACAAAGAATGGCAATAAAAAGTGTTAAACTCAGCCATAAAGAGTGCATGGTATGCCAAGGGAAAACTATTTAGCCACACTAGTGGCACATAGCCACAGGCCTCCTGCTCAGCTAGATGTGCAAGCAGTGGACTACCTAGATGACTTAATGCAGAGAATTAACAAATAATAATAATAATAATAATAATAATAATAATAATAAATAAACAAATATAAAATAAAATTTGATTAAAAGCTAAGGGATGCCACTTAATTCAATGGATTCTCACTCACTCGCACACTATGGGCAATTTAAAAATGCCAGTCAGCCTAATCTAAATGTCTTTGGACTGAAAGAGGTGACCGGGGCACCCAAAGGAAACCCACCACGCATGTGAAGAATGTGCAAGCTCCATGTACACAGACTTCAAGGTGATAATCGAACCCGGAAACTGGAGGTGCAAGATGACCACTAACATTTTACTTAATTTTTGGAATGTTTCTCCATTGTAAAGCATACTAACAAGATCTAATAATGGCAGTCATATGTAAAAACAGACTTGAAGATATGCGAAGCAGCAATGTAGAAGCAATTTCTAACTACAATCATGCTTTTATTGCCTTTAGATCAGCATCTCTCTCCCTCAAATATCGTGCAGTAGTAATGATGACTGTAGTGATTCTTTTAATCACAAAATTGAAAGAATGAGACAGGAAATTGAGAGCAGACAATTTAATAACTAGCTCACAAAATGCCCTTACCAGTAAAGTGATTAGAATCCTTTACTTATACACAACAGGCTAAATACCATTTTACTGTTAAAAGGTTCATCTATTTAAGTCCCATGATTCAGTGTGTTCTTTGTCTTTACATTTGATAAGTTCTCTATTAATTTCACTGTGTGGTGTTCCAGGGCAGTAATGCTAATGCTATGCTAATGCTAGACCTACAGTAGCTTTGAGCTTCCCTCATAGTTTCTGTTATTATTTCTGTTCTGTTGTGTTTGGTCTATTGTTATGGATATGTTTAATGCAACCACACCTGCACTTACCTCCTCAAGTGATAATTAAAAATAACAGCCGTTAAAAATAACAAACTCCTTATTTAGCCCTGGCTATGTGCCGAGATTTTGTAAATGAGCAGTTCTCAAAGCATTAATAATAAAAAAAAAGACCTTTCAAAATACCTTTCAAAGAGCAATTCCCAGGAATGTTCACGTGTCAACCAAACGTTATTAGTAAAGTCACTCGAATGCCTTTTGAAACAACTCACATTATAACAGATATATCTATATCTATCCCTAATGATAGATTTACAGTTATAGAGGTAGTATCTTCAGGCACATCTGCTCTTACATTTGTTCTCCTCTCACCATGAGTTCTTATCAAACACAAACTTCTTCACTGATTCACAGGGCAGCAGAGTAGAACAGATGAGTGACAGAATTTTTGTTGTGAAGAGTTGTTCAAACCTCATTACCATGGTTACAGACAGGAGACAGCAACAATAAGCAGTCATGAGTTCTGCAGCGTACACACCGAAAAAGCTAAATTGCGTATACACACACACACACACACACACACACACACACACTTTGACTTCCCAATATTCATCACTTCACTGGTAACGGAATGGCAGTTCACTCGATCATACAGCTCTGTCAGAATGGCCAACCCTAATTCACATTTTAATCATTCAATCATCTTTTTCCTACCAACTTAAGCACAGCCTTAAGCTATACGCCTGACATAAATGTGTTCAGATACACCCACACAGGCATATGTGTGTGCGTGTGTGTGTGTGTGTGTGTGTGTGTGTGAATGTATGCTTACACACTTTCTCTCTCCCTCAAACATAGAAAATAAATATATAAATAAATATTCAGTAGTCTATTAAAGCAAGACAAAATATACATACAACACAGAAGAGAGAGAGAGAGAGAGAGAGAGAGAGAGAGAGAGATGGAGAAAAATATATTTTTTCTATTTAGGGCAGCAGACCCAATTTTACTTTCTAAACAGACCAGACAGTAGATATGAGAGAGAGAGAGAGAGAGAGAGAGAGAGAGAGAGAGAGAGAAAGAGAGAGGATTCAATTTATCCATAAAAAATGTACAAAATAAGGAAATGGTCCTCTGGGTCTTTGTTGAGAAATCAAGAAACACTTCGCCCTAAATACATGCTCCTTAGGTGCAGAAATAGCCTCCTTGAATTTGTTTTCTCCCCAGACAGACTGCTGTCATTGGACAGTAACTCCGACAAATGTGCATAGGGGACAGAATGAAATGAGATAAACTCCTTTGATTTTCTGAATAAAGGAGCAATGTGACCCAACTGCAGTCACCTGCCATTTTGTAACATCAACTGAAAATCTCCTACATTTTGGGACGTAGAGGTGCGGATGATGGAAGGAAAGAAGAACGATAATCAGTATACATTGTAACCTTAAATGGTTATGATTCAGGGTCAAATCACAATCAAAGCATGGGGACATCAAAGAACTCAAGGTTTTGACTGGGGACACCATAAAATTACTTAGGAACTTACTTTATCTCCTGGACTAAAGAATCGCGGAAATTTGGTATTGAGAATTTTTTTAAACAAACAAATAAATAAATAAATAAAAATTTTATTAGAAAACCTGAATCTCAGCATTACATATGCTTCATACAGCAAATATCAAATCCTGCAATCAATAAAATTTGTTACTAATCTGATTTAAATGTTTATAACACTCACTCACTTTCAGTAACCACTGTTTAATGGTGAAAACCCTGGAAAACACTACCTGTGAGTTGGGAAAACACTCTGGATGGGATGCCACCAAGTTCCTCACAGGGGCCTGACACATTCAATCACATTCACACCTAGAGGCTGTTTATGTGAGCCAAGTCACCTAACAGAATGCTTTTTTGGAAGATGAAAGAAAACCAGAAAACCCAGAGGAAACCCACAAGAAGAAACACATACAGAAGCTCCACAGACTGTTACACACACTCAGGATTGAACCCAGGACCCTGCAGGTGTAAGGTGGCAACACTACTGGCTTCATCATTTTACTGTCTTGTATATTACAGAAATACAAATACAAATGAAAGTCTAAATGGTTATTAGGTTTACTGGAAGAACTGGGAGGACCTCCAAAGATTTAGAACCTGTTGCAATTAGGAATAACCAACAATTCAAATAACCATATGAGGAACCCCAGGAACCTCAATACCTACCAAGGAAGCACAACATTAATCTATATTCTATATTCTCTTTTGCTCTTTCATATCCCAGTATGCAAATCAATGAAAACATCATAACATCTGATCAGGTTGTCTTTATGGCTTACCCTAATGAATTTCACTCCTGGGGAACACAGTGCAATGCCTTTTAAATGTATTCATGCCCCAATAAAGATTTCTTCTTTTGCTCTATGCTTTTTTAAAGTGAGTTTGTACAAAAACTAAAATTATATAAAGTAGTTAGCGGTCTCCGGAATTAGAATACGTACAGTATATTAAAAAATCACTTAATTAATGTGTTCACACCCTCAATAAGAACTGTCAGTTTTGCACCAATTCATGTTTTTACTTGTCTCCGTCACACATTTAGTATTTTCGTCCATTCTTTAAGTTATGCTGCCAATTAGATGTTAAAAGTTCCTGCTACCACAACCACCACAAACCTTTTACCCTTCACCCTTCCTTCATTGGATAATCTTTCCAGGACACTGAAGATGTAGCTATTTACTGCTTCTGCAACCATAAAGATGCATATACTCAACATGTTTTCAACATTTCGTTACTACGATATGGTGATTAATTTTTGATGATTACTCTATGGTACTTTTTGATTTTATTACATAAAGCTGTAGAAGCTTAATGAGCTATATACCCACTATCAGGTGTGAAAAGAGAAGGTTTGTTTACTTCCTTGCATTTTTCCTTATGTTATCTACATCCAGGTATCTGCAAAACTGCTGTGTAATAAAATCTATTGATAACGGCACTATTCAAATGAACTGAACCACTTTATCCTGATCAGAATTAGTGTAGTTCAGGGGTCTATGGTAGAAACATTGAACACAAGGAAGGAATACAACACTGATGGTATATAAACTTATTAAAACTTACAATTGAGTTATATTTTTACTTCCTCAAACATTAGCTAGCATTTAACATTAGCACATTAGCCAGGATGAGCACTCTAATACACAGTAAAAATGTGTTAGGTACTTAAATTTCTAGCTGTCACTGACACTGCAAAGTATCTAGAAGTGTGAAATTAATCTTCACACAAAATTGCTGAATGTCTTTTTATTTGTTTTCCACCCAAATTACATGCAATACATTATACACTTACATTTAAATATACACTCAATAGCAAGTTTATTAGACAAAAACCTTTATACCTGCTCATTCACATTTACAAAATGAAAAAAACAAACAAAGCTTCAGTCAGTTGGCATAAGCGTCATGTTAATGGGACAGTTCACAGGCGATTGGCCAAGCATGGGTTTCCCTAAAATGTTCTTAGTGTTTAATACATGAATATCTTTTTTGTTAGGACATTTTTTTACACACCATGTTCTTTATTATTTGGAGCTTGCATGCAGTTCTACCTCGAAAAGACAGAGGCCACTAATTTCTAGTTAAAAATCTTCATAGTTTATAAAAAAAAGTGAGTGTGAGCCATTGCCCTATTATTAATCTGATTATGAATTAGGGGATTTATGGCGCTGTGGAGTGGATAGTGTGACTGCCTTATAATGCTAGGGTTTTAGGTTTAAGACTTTTTTTTTTCCAAGAGAAAAGATAAATAACACTATACCACACACTGGTTACTTTCAGCCTGACTACTAAAGTTTTGGAATTGTTACAGTTGTGTAGTTCACATAATTCAGTTTCAAAACCACTCAGCAATAAAGTAGCTCCTGTCTCTCTCTTTCTCTTGCTCTCTCTGCATCACACACAACTCACTTGCTTATGATGCAGGGTTTAAGGTAAGAACGGTGTTTCTTCTACAGATTTCTCAGATTTTACATGAGAGGAATGATAGAAAGGGTGGAGTGCTTAGATCCTGGTCCAGGCTGGACAAAACAGATGCTATATTGATCTGACTTTCCTGACAGACTACTATATTGACTGAACAGCATAAACATAGAGTTTTCCATTATGCAGGTGCTGCTATGGTGTTAAGACATCATGCAAGAAATGAGGAAAGAAACCGAAATGGGTGACCAGGAGTAACAACAGGCAAGTGAAGAAAAACAAAAAAACATGAAACCTAAAAATGCAATAATAATTGAGTGGCATTCAATAATAATTGAGTAGCATTGCACTGTGGAGCAGCAGGTAGCATTGCCACCTTTCAGATCCAGTTTCCCTGGTTGATCCTAAACTCTGTGTGAACTTCCACATGTTCTCCCTATGTCCACATTGGCACTTACACCTCCCAAAAACATGACAGTAAATGAAGTGGGTACTCTAAAGGGCCTCTAGGTGTGTGTGTGTGTGTGTGTGTGTGTGTGTGTGTGTGTGTGTGTGTGGAGGTGTGTGATTGCTTGCGTGTGTTTATGTGCTAGCATAAATAAACCTGAATGAGTAAAGTTATGAATTCTATGGTGCATAATTCTATGATGAGTTACAACCCTACAACATCTGAGTTAATTCTCAGAATCTAAAACCGTGTTTAATGGTAACTACTGGTTTAAGAAAATGTCAAAAAACTACAAACGCCATTGTCCAGCTGTAGAAACACTTAACAATGATGCATTCTGTGGAGAACCCAAGAACAGAGGATTATACTATGAGTGAGGTTTCCATGTAGAATCACAGCTACCAAGAGGCCTAGACTTTCTAAGTAGAACCTCAATCATTTTAGCGACTAACCACAGTTTGTAAACTTGTTGTATGTTATGTTATATGCAAAAAAATAACCAACAGAACATTTTTTTTCTCAGAACATACATTCTAAATATCACCCAGAAAAACTGAGGAGACCTGCTTTTTCTCCACCCTTGAAATTCTACTTTTTTGGCTCTCTTTTCTTTCAGACTAATCCACTCTGGTAGATGTTTTGTTCAGAATTAATCCTTCTACAGTTCAAGACCTCATATGACTTTTATTATGAGAGCATATATTTCTGGGTAGTTCAGTCTCCCACTGTCTGTGTAGCTTCAGTAAAGCTACAGTCCTGAGCCTGGCACTCCCATCATGACCTTACAAAGCCTTCTGCACTAGGACC
>JAOVVA010000027.1:10273017-10275517 GCA_028565275.1 Leiocassis micropogon | reverse complement strand
TGGAATAATTCTAAATGTAGGACCAACCTCACTAGGCCTGGCCTAATCTCAATGTACCCAGCCAATATGAGCTTCTGTAGCTGCTACAATTTTACTGTGCTACCAAGCAGAGACATTAGATTAGTTGTATGCACTAATTGTGGAGGAATTGCTAGCAAAACCTACCATCATCATGTGTGTAGCAGAAACTTCACTGTGGTTCTGCTACCTGTTCCGGTCATATACAGTACAAAAGTCTGAGACTGCAAACCTGTTCATTTTCATTTCAAATTGGAAGGAAACAGAAGTCTGAAAGAATTGTAACAAAGAAAATGTTTAATATCTTGATTATTTCATATTCAGGATTCTACATTATTCCTAGGCTGCTATTTCCAGTACATGTACTTTAAGTAAATTTATGATACTGACCATGTTGACTGTTTTGCACAAAAGGTCAGGCCTTTCCTTGAGTCTTATCTATTCCATAAAAACATGAGTTTAAATCACACGCCAACTGATTTTATATATGAATCATCACGTTTTACAAATTTTGCCAGCTCAAATTATTATAGCAAAGGAGAGAAATTGCAGATATTAAAAAAATCATGTAAATATTCCCAAAAGCACTTTCACTAATGGCCTCAGACCTTTATTTCTCAGTGTAGGTTTGAATTCAAAGCTTACTTTGACCTAGGAAAGGGAACTGTTATGTAAAATGAAATAATCAAGATAAAATAAGAGGTGAGGTAAAATGAAAGGATTTAATATTTTGAACGAATACAAGTTAACAGCTAGTGACGGAGGATTTATTTTTTGTTTCTACAGGGTCATAACTGGAGAGATTCTTCTTTTACTGTAAAATGAGTGAGTTTACTTTACTCAGAGATATTAAAGTGTCAAGCGTCCTCTATTTCCTCATTATGCAATTCTCCTTCACAGTCTCTGCCTTTAATATCCCACAGCTGCCCAACAGAGAGCAACAAGGTGCCTCAGTTTGCAAACTGAAATCCTCTACTGCACAGTTCAAATGGAGGAGAGGCAGGGTGAGAAATCAAATGTTTCACGATTCTGAGACAGAGTTGAGTGGGGGTAGTTTTCTGCCTACACACACACACACACACACACACACACACGCACACACACACACATACTCACACATACATGCACAGACACACTTTCATATATACACGTTCATGCATGCTTCACTGATTTTGGTTCACTGCAGGATGAATGATTAACTCTAAGAGAGTGATGATTAAAAGTTCAAAAGGACAGTGCAGTTAATAGAGGCTGAGGGACAGTGCTACTGGTTAATGCTGTTTACACGCTGTATCTCCTCTATCACAGCATCAGTGTAGTCTGGCTTGCTGTTGCGCTCAGCTGATCAAAGACTCAGTTACATATGCTGCTTCCTTAATGCATACACACACACACACACACACACACACACACACACACACAGTTTCTCAAGCACATGGTGTCGCCTTTTTAATAAGCAGTTCTTCTTAAACTTTTGTAGATCCAGGTGTTTATTTTTTGAAAAATGCTTGGAAATGTAAAATGTGTTTTTCCCCCACAAGGCACCATAATGCACAAGAATAAACATCTAAGACAAATTTTATATTAAGAAAAATCTGTTTACAGAATAGTACATTTCACATTCCAATTCTAAAGCAGTACCCACAAAGCCATACATGCTTTTACATCAGGCGTAAGCAAGTTATCTTACTAAGCAAACATTATTTACTAGCAAGTAAATATCACAATATAATCCTGTGCTGCCTGTAGCGATGTGTACCACAATGTTGAGCTTATGAGAAAGTCAAAATGAGTCAGTCACTGCAGGAACAGGAAGATCCAATGCATTGCCCGAGTATTTTACTCTCTCCCACTCTGACACACCCTACAGGCAGTGTGACAACTCTAAGTCATCACAAAATCAGAATAATAATAATAATTTTTTTTTTTTTTTTGTGGAATGGGGAATGAGATTATCCCTAACTGCTACCCATTTACTTGAAATCAAGTCATCAAATGATGACTCTAGGCCCATTTCTGAACAATTAATTGCCCTAACCTTTCAGCTATCATTCCACTTCAGCTGCTGAGGTCAGCTGTAGCTTCCCATGTATCTGAGTTGTAGATGAAATCCTTTCTTTGTCTTTTCTAGAATCTGAGTTAATCAATAAATAAAAATAAAAAAGAGTATAAAAAAGAAATATATATAAAAAAAATACAAATTCAATTAAAGCAAATAAATAAATAAATAAATAAATAAATAAATAATTAAATAAAAGTTTCAATAAAACCTGAAATTGATGCTCATATAAATATAGGATGTGTTACAGTAGCTATATAGCCAGCATGAACAAGCCTAGCAAAATGTATCAGGGGATTAGGAGTTTATCACACAATTCATAATCTTCAGTGCCAATTAGATGGGTTGAACTAATCGAGAGAGTTTCTCTCAGAAATGCGTATTAAGAATAAAGATATCTATGTATATGTATACACTGTATAT
>JAOVVA010000027.1:10258534-10272952 GCA_028565275.1 Leiocassis micropogon | reverse complement strand
ATATTACATAAAC
This sequence comes from Leiocassis micropogon, assembly GCA_028565275.1. Classification (NCBI taxonomy): domain Eukaryota; kingdom Metazoa; phylum Chordata; class Actinopteri; order Siluriformes; family Bagridae; genus Leiocassis; species Leiocassis micropogon. The sequence goes on along the minus strand of JAOVVA010000027.1, from coordinate 10,272,939 downwards.
TATCAGTACAGGATTATAGTTTGGAAACCCCAGCAGAGAAATGTGGCACAATGTCTCTAAAAATAAAAGCAGATTTCTTTTAGGAATTTTGAGCCTTTTTATTTATATATAGGTTTTAAATATGATACTATTTTAGAGCTAGACATAATAAGTCATAGTTTAGGCATGACCATGAGTCCCAAAACTCATAGTCATGTATATTAGGAAATTTAATCATTTACCTCCCATTGCAAACTTTCTGGCAAGCGTTCTTTAAAAAAAATGAAAAAGCTTTATAATATATCTGTATTCATTTTTATCAAATGATCATCTTAATCTAAATTACACATTTATATTTTTACAACCCTCATCTATAAATATATTATCATGTAGTAGAGCATATTCTAATACTATTTGCAGTCTTAGTATTGATAATATTTAAATCATTTCCCTTTATGTTACAATAAAAATCCTATTATGTCAGATATATACACCACTTGAGTCTTCACAGTCCTGTGTACACAACCCAAGAACTGACATTTTTGCAATTCATAAAAATATGAGGTTTAATATCAGTCAAGCCCTGTGCAACACCATAGCTCTCAAACTTGAATAATCTAGGCATGAATAATAAATTAGCCTTAACGTTTATGTATTTTTCCTTCACCAAGAGCTGTGTTATTTATAGCTTCATCTTTCTTACAGGCTTAAATATATGGCAAAATATTTTGACGTTTTGATGGCAGAGGGAGATGGGTGCAGGCCAAATAAACATTTGCTTAATCAATCACCAGAATTTGGCATTAGCTTTTTTTTGCTCTTACCGCTTTATTGATCTGCTAAAGCCTTAATCTCAGCTTTTCGGCAGAAAAAGATGACATGCATTATCTGTGGATTCAAAAGGGGATGCATCAAGTAGGACTTAAAAAAAAGAAATTACAGTATGTAAGGGATCGTTAAGGATGAGACAGAAATGATAAAATCACTAAAAAATATATTGTTAGGAAATTATAATAATATATATATAATCTAAAATAAATTATAATTACAAAAGAAATGACTGATATTATTGAATAATTCTAAAATTTATGAAATCACTGCATACATGGGATACTTGTATCTAATAAGACATAATTTAATCTGTTAATGTTAGTGTTTCTTCTAACAATTAATATCATGCTGACAATGACACTGCTCTAGGCCACGATTTAATTCCCCACTATAGCTATAACCCACAAGGCGAGACTTCAGGGTTGTGGTGTGGTTTTTCAATGATGGTTGGGTGCAGTCTTACTAAGCCCCTCCCTACAGTGATGCTGATGGCAGAATTGACCTTCATGATGCCAATGCTAACAGGCAGACCAGCTATTACATTGTGCAATTGATTAAATGGAAGCACAGCTAAACCTCACTCAGCGTGTCATCTCTTTCTTCCTTCTTTTCAAATAAACTGGCTGTGTGCATGTTTTTTAAAATCAGGGAGGATGGTGGAATGACAACACCATTGTCCCAAACAGCCATGGTGCCTCATGCTGCCAGGACTGAACTAGCATGCTAATCACAACAAATCCATAGCACTGTGGCAGCCTGGAAAACTTGCTAATGAGCGAGTTTGCACTCAGACCCCACATGGTTTTGTTTTAATTGTTCAGATGATAACACTCTTTTGTGCTGCCGCTCAAATGAGAAACCCCAACCAAGATGCACAGCCGGCGTTTGGGTTTCATGTAATTGAGCCACATGTGTTTCGAATGCATTAGCGGTTAGCGCCTGGCTCGGATGCTGCTCCTGCTTGGATTACAGTAGATTACAGTAGGCGTCGTCATGACAAACGAGAATGTTTAAACACTTCCAAGTGCTGTATCAGCTTGATCCACTGTGCTCACAAACATGGAGAAGTCAAAACTAATTGCTGGTGATGTCAGATTACCTAATTATGCTGTTGTGGAAATGTATAGCTTTTGCAGAATATACTACTAAAGCATGCAACTGGTTGTCCAAACTCACCAGTGGTGCAGAAATGCAATCTGCGATTCCAACAAAAAACTTGTGACCTTCAATTGTAGCCAGTATGGATGCGCTGCTAAGTGCAGTTGTTACTGCCAGTAACAGCCCTTAGTAGCCTGTTAGTTCTGTGGACAACAAAGCGAGTGCTGGAATGAGTAGACTAAGATGAAGAACATAATTAAGGAAACATATGAAAGCTGGCGCTGGCTCTGTGATTATTTAGCCTCTTGTCGATACACTCATCAATACCTGATTAACAAATGACACATTGCCCAATGAGTGCTATTGATCCACTGGCATTCTGAAACGTTAATGCATTGAAGCTGCTTTGCAAAATTGAGAAAGCCAGTACATGAGAGACAGGCAGAGAGACATTGAAAGAAAGCAAGTGAGAGAGCCATTCTCGTGTAACAGCTTGATGAAACGGTAACAAAAAGTCTGGGTAAATTAACCACAACTGGATTTAATTCTTATGAATAAGAAGGGTCCAATAAAATTTTTATAGCTAAATTTCTATTAATGTATTATTATTATTATTATTATTATTATTATTATTATTATTATTACAGTTCGAACAGTTGCCAAGAAACATTCTGTTTTGAATTCACTTCTCAACATAAATTAAGATGCAATACTGCAAAACAAACAGCTCATCTTCTTCACAAAGGCTATTTGTGAAATACAGGCCTCAGTCAGCCGTGTTAAAAAACTCTATAAAACGTCCATTCACAAAACACTTCTCAAGCACTAAATAAACCTCCGCTTCATGCCAGTTTAAATAAACAAGCATGTTTGGCAGCCATTTCCCCTAACCAGCAGTCAGCTTCAGATAGCTGTATAATTTCAGCTTTAACAAATGACTGCAGCACACAGCCAAAATAGAGCTCGATCTAAATTAATGGTGCCTGAGCAGCCCAACGTCACTAGTGCGGGATTAGCCCCTTTACATTAATGATAGTAATGAGCACTTAGATGAGGGATGAACAAAACTGTCTGCCGGTTGGAGCTTTATGTAGGTTAATTAGGTAAGATAACATCATTAACCACTCTCATGCCTACACATGCAATTAATTGGATAAGCTAAAGCCGGAAACACAGAGTCAAGTCTATATTTAATCATATCACCAATCAAGGACAGTTGTAGAGAAGAGGTGGAAGACCACAAGGAGACATCTTATTTAGATTGTCTTTACAACCTGCCTATTAAGCACATAGGCCCTAATAGCACACTTTGCGATATGGTTAATGAAACAGGAAAGTGAAACAGTAGCGCTGAAGCAGAGACGGCATCTTTAAAAAAGACATCATGGGCCATTGTGCCCCATGGGCTGCTTATCATCAAATCCAAGTCATTAGTCAAACACAAAGCTGTGATGAAATACAGTCAAATAAAGGCATATCAATCAAAATGATTATCACTTGATGATTTAAATGATGAAAAAATGCATCGATTTACATCCTCTGAACATTACACAAGTATGGTGGAGGAAGAGGTGTAATTATGCATATTATTTTAGACAGTCATATATTTACTCTTTCCAAACAATACAAATAAATCACATGGTCATATTTTATAAAGGTGTCCCCTATGAAAAGGACATGAGTGGCCTAGTTGCATGGCAATCAATAATAAAGCAGAGAGAAGAGGTGGAGAGAGATGGAGAGACAATGCAAATGCATGTGTATGTTAGTGGGTGTGTATTTAGGCAGACGTTAGGTCTTGTGACTGTTTGCAAGCAAAATGCTTTGTTTTATACCTATCCTTCATACCAGCTGTTTGAGTCCTTTAGTTGCCTTTGTGCTGAAGAATGTTTGTACTAGACACTGTAAATTATGAATGAGGAACCTTTGTGTAAATTGTCATGCTGCATAATGAATGTTTACAAACCTACATGATGGGTTACCTTGAATGGACCTCATTACAGTAATTGATGTTGGGAAGTAACAAAGCCCTCTTTTGCACAGGGTAGTTCTACTAACACAGGCAAGAGTCTCTTTTAACGGCTGCCTCAATACGATGAGATTCATATCAATAATAAAAGCACAATTAGAATAGGTCTAAGCTGAGTAGGCCATATGGTAGACGCAGGGAACTGTAATAGCAGTAGCTCTGACATGGCATCTAACTGATAAAACAGCTTCCACTAAATGTTAATGTAGATTATAATTATGTGCATTTAAAATAAGTGAGTTGCATACTTAAAATAAATGTTGGTTCCCCAAGTTGTTAGTTTAATCTAAAAGTAAATTTATAACTTCTTCCTCAAATCTTTAAGCTTTCCAAAGTATGTTTGGTTCTTGTTCAAAAGAGTGTGTAGTGTATAAATAAAGCATTATCATTATAGAAAATAAATTCATCCTTTGGCCAGAAAATGACTTATAAAATTCCTGATTACTCTTATCAGCACCCCCTACTGAATAAGCCTAAACATATTTTTTTAATTGCTGCAGTATGTTCTACTGCAAAAAAGCAAATAATTAAAGGCCATTGCCACTGCTGGTAATACACAATACTGCAGACAAAACTGGAGAAGTAAACATCCACATTCATTAGTGGCTTACGTAGAGAAATAAAACCAACATAATGACATTTTGGGATAAAGCAGTCCATTTATCAGTCCTCTGATGGTAATTTAAGCTCCTTATTGGGGAACATTATGTGTAATAGGGGGTGTTCTGCGATATAACAATATTATCACGTAATTTTTTTAAGGAATTTCTAAGATACACATTGTAAAACACATTACAGCACTTAATATGACCTATTTGATAGACCTCTATGTACTGTATGGTCTACTGAAATAATATTTCTATATTTAAAAAAAATAAGTAAATAAGTAGATAAAACTTATATTTAAATACTTTAAATGCATTTAAAAATTAGAGAGAAATAAACACTGTAAAATCTGTAAAAATGTATATTTTGCAGGTTTAAAGATTAGGTACAAAATCTACCCAGATTCTTCCAGTCTGTAATTAAATATATAAAAAATAATAAATAATAATAAATAATAATAATAATAATAATAATCATCATCATCATCATCATCATCATCATCATCTCCATGATATCTCAAAAAAAGCACATTATGACATTATCTATTAAGACAGTGATAAGCCTGTGTCTCAAACTGTGTAACGCTCACAAAATAATAATAAAACAGTAAATATGCCTATATACTGTAGTAATGTCAATAAGACAATACTTAACTCCACAACCACTATCTGAATATTTTACACCACACTGAGTTACCAAAGTTTCCCATCTAATTAGAGTAAAAATAAATGTCTTATAGGTTAAACAAACTTAAGATTTAACAAACTTCTGTAACTGAATTCGGGCCTGGATAACATTTGCTGGATCAGTGCTGAAGTATAAAGCGTGAGTACAAATTTAAAAACAGTGCTGATTGATGAGTACTATTACAGGTCTGTCAGTGTAACTGACAGCAGCTCGGGTCAATTTGCTGTATTATAAAATATTTTGTTAATGCTTTAGATTAGAGTTCTTTATTGAATTAGTTGCCATGAATGAATCATGCACAAACCATCAATTTCAGCAATTATACACCATAGGTAATATTAAAAACAATCAGCTTGTATTGACTTATCTTCTTAGTAAAATATCAAATATGCCAGTTACCACCTGCATTTCCCAGTGTTTATACTGTTAATGAGTAATTAAGCCCATGTCGTCTAAATCAATAAATCTGTGGGTCTGTGAACAGTAAAAATTCAAAACTGAGACTAGATTTGTCTAAGTTTTCGATATTAAGGAACTACAATTTAATTTAGATAATTCACGTTGACTTAGTCATGGATTGATTAAATATAAACCAACTGTAACATCTTAACAAGAGCTAATTATATCAGTGCTGTAGTAAGCAACATGTGTGAAAAGAAATTAAATGACTAAAAACAGAACTATACTGTTTGTGTAGTCAAACTACTTCTACATTACTTCTACCTATTTTGCCTACCACGAAACAGGGCATAGTACACATAAGCATGGTACTGAGGTTGATTGATTTAATTATTTTTTATCATTTTAAACATACTCGCATTAGTATGAGTAAAAGTTTTCATCAGTGATCAGTGATATTATTATTTCATGTTAAAGTCCACGTAAATGTCTGTCTTTCTTTATGGCAAAACTCTCTGCCTAACTTATTATTACAAAGAAATCAAACGTTGTAAAGTTGAGTACTGTATCTTACACCTTGTTTACGCTAAGCTCTACTTCTTGTGTCGTCAGCCCAATACACTTTCTGTTCGGTAATCGCAGTGTGAATCACAGAGGAGAAATTAAAAAAGTAGTCCAGATATCTATTGGGAAAGGCATGTAGTTTATTAGTAGCTTATTTTAAAGTAGATTATTAAATCCGGCACATAACTGTTCATAACATCATTTTACTCAACATTTTGATTTCACTTAGGGTGCAGGTTAAACTTCATTCAGGTATTAAAATAATGGAAAAGTTTCATTGAATTCTGTCTAGCTAGTTTTGCGTGATGCTGTGATATAATCTGGCTGGACAGAGACATTTTGTCTAAACCTAGTTCTGGGTTCAACAATGTATGAAACGTAAAGATATCATTCAAAGAACGAGTTCTGACCAATGTACCTTTCTTTTATTTATATAGACTTGTTAAAATTGTATAAATAAGCACAAATACATATCTGATATATATCTGATATAAATTTTTAAATGCCGACGCTGCCTATAAATGTCTGGTAATGTTTGCTTTTTTATATTAATTGACTGATGTAAATTTATATAAATTTGCAAGCATACTAAAGGGTGAAACTGCATTTAAATGTTTATCTGTGCACACTTCACAAAGCAGTCTATTTAAAAGTGTAATGGATCCCCACAGCTCGAATAGCAGTGAGTGAGGCCTCACGTGCGCATTACGTTTCTCTGCATGTGTCACAGCTCTGTTGTCATAGCTACTCAGTTTGTTTGTTGTCTGTAGAACTGTGGAGAAAAAGTTTCATGGGATCCTCATCATCCAGGAATCACCTGCGGCCATAACGGACACAGGACTCACAGGCCTGGGGATATTCGCTTATGCAACAAGGTGAACTGATGTCTGTTCGGGTGGCTCTGAAATTCGATCCTCCAGATCTGCTTCAGAGGTAACAAAAGATGTCAAGCAAATATTTCAGTTGCCATAAAATAGAGAAGACCTTTTTATGGAGAACAAAAACAAAATGCCATCTCACCCAGGATTAACAGCTGAATTTGTAGCCCATCATGGAAGGGAATAGATATGGCTAATGACAGTGTGTATGTGTGCATGTGTGTGTGTTTCCCCCTTCCATAATTTCAATTTCAGTTTCATTGCAACTTTTATTGTCATTGTTATATGATGATTATGCTATTTATCCTATTTTTTTTACTTTCCTTACAAAATACATACATAACACAAGGGGTGTTCAAGTCATAACGGGACTTTTGATTGTGCAAAATACAGTTATCTGCCGATTTTCAAAGATCAGACATTCCATTTGCTGAATGTTTACAGGAAAACATGCAGTGGGCTCTGAGCCATCTTGACTGAGATCATTATTAGCAGACATTTTCCATATGTTTGCACAATTCAGTTTCACTGCAGATAAGAGTCCCAACACTGCACTGTGTTTAAAGTCTTTTATAAATTTCGAGCAGTTTTATGCCTTCATTCATGATAAATTCCATCCCAAGGAATTTCCCAAGAAAACATACTTCTATTTAACATTTTACCAATATCCACACACAAAGAGCGAGCAAACGTATCTTCATAGATGCCATATTATTCTTAGATAAATAGATGAACGGAGATGCAAACCATCTTATTATTTCCTATTTCTTCCAATAGTTTTTAAATATACACTTCTTTGTTTGATAATGAAGATATATTGGTCTAAAATAAGCTTCTTCTTGTATAAATGTTTCCATTCTTAATTTTGTCACAAGGGTATGTTACCATCCTAGGTACATTACTATCCTTGGCTACGTTGCTCTTCCTATGATGTAGAATAGAGCCAATGAGCTGAAGCTTGACATTCTGTTCAGAGACAACTGTATTTGTGAAAGTGAGTCCTTGAAGATCCTATGACATATACTATAGCTTTTAGTCCAGTAAGAAGTGCGTGCTAAGGGACAAGTGATGTGTAACACTTTATGAGCAGAAAAAACAATCTTTGTCTTTGGTGTCTTTAGCACTATGCCCTTTTGGGGAATGAAGTGACATTCTGAAGTAGCAAATAGCAGTAATGGTCATGTGACATGTGACAGAGTGGTATTTGGTTGTCTCATAGTCTGTTATTGCCAGATGGTAGATTGCTTTCATTATTGCACAGAATGTGATCAGAAACAATGACCAAAACGTGTTACAACAAACATTTTCCTCCACACCCCCATGCAAAATGTTGATTCAGTAGCTTAACATGCTTTACAATCACACCCAATGGAGAGCTGTTTAGTGTGAAATAGTGTAGAGTTTCACCCTAACTTGCATGGTAAGGGATAATCTTTCACATTTAGCCTGGGGTTTGTTTTGCTGTTTCAGCAGGAACTTGAGGAAGTTGTGTGAATTACAATAGAGTAACAAGATGAAAAAAGACCAAATAGTCTTCTATTTGACGGAAATGAATAGACGGGAAATAATTTGTTACCTTAGATAATAAATGAATGCCTCTTTCATTGTCCCTCATCTAGATATGGTGTCAAGATAATGCTACTATAAACATAGTGGAGCACATAAAGGTGAGAAAAAGGAGCTTACTCAACACTGCCAGTATGTTGGTGAAATACACCCTTATGCATTTTATTACCAGAACCTCATGACCAGGTCTCCACTATATTTGTTGGGAATCAACATACATAAAACATAATGTATTAATTTCAACAGACATGCTTCTTTACCCACCATCTCTTTTTTAGATACAATCTGCATGCTTGTTATAGAAGCTAGTATATATATATTTTTTACTTTTTCCTCATTCTCATCTATATTCAATGTCTAAATAAAGGTATAACATTTAATAAAAAAAAAAAGGAAATAGGTGTTTGCAGTGGGATCAATAAACATCCACCTACTTGAACATTTTTTCCATTTTGTAGCATTACCTGGATCTAAAATATATTTAACTGAGAGTATATTATAAATTCACACAAAATATTTTTTTATGAAAATCTTTTGCAAATAAAAAAACAACATACGATTTGTGAGTGCATAAGTTGCAGAGCTTTGTCCCACACTTGCTTTTAATAGCTCTTTGGCCTTCATGATCCTTTTTGTTTATGCATGTTCACTAACAAACTCTGTTTTTAGTGTTCTTTTTCCAGGAACATGTCTATTTATGCTGAGATAATGTGACACTTTAATTGCACACAGGTTGACTCCATTCTACTAATTATTCGACTTCTGATGCCAAATGACCCAGGTACTTATTTAGGAGTTTCACAGCAATGCGAAAGATACTTTTACAATCACACTGTTAGTTTATTTATTTATTTTTACTAATTTTGGAAAATATGTGGATGTTTTTTTCCCCCTCTATGTCAGTATTATAGGCTAGCATGGCTTCATGATGTATATCCTTTTCTACATCCTTATCAATTTCAAAAAAATTGCTGTGAAATCATTGTTTTCAAGCTGATCACTGTTGCAGTGACAATGTTCAAGAAACAAGATAGGAATTAAACTGGGATCCATGTAATTTACTAAATGGTTCCCAATTCTCAAAAAGTAACAATTTTAGCTAACACTGCTCTTCCAAATGGACTCTGGTTGGTCTTGTAGGTCGGACTTCTGTTGACCACTACAGTTGAGTATTAAACTTTTTTTTGGTTTGTTTGTTTATTTGTTTGTTTTTGCTAAAAGCAAGTGATTTTGATCAGCCTAATCGAGTCAGTGAGATTAAACGATGAAATGACAGAACTATTATCCTGCAGAAAAGTTGTACAATCTAATTAAACCAAAGATAAATAAAAAGTTATTAGCAGCAGTCATAAAGTTTTTTTAGATATTTTTTTTCTCCCTAATTTAGTCATATCCAATTCCTTTCCGTCACTAGGGGGCTTCCACATTAAACTACTACCACTACCAATAGGCCCGAAGACTATCACGTGTTTTCTTCCATGTTTCAGCCGACAGCAAATTTTTGAACTGCCTGTTCACGCACCATTGGGGGCGGTATTAACACACTCGGAGGACAGCGCTATCCGCTCCTTCCGCTTGCGTGAGCTCACAGACGCCCTTGATTGGCTGTAGAGCCGTGATTAATGTGGGAGCACTAAGTACCTCTCATTCCTCCCCTCTGAGAGAGCTCGGCCAATCAGTTCTCTCTGGGCCTCTGGCTGCGAGAGGTTACAGCATCACCCGGGGATCAAACTCGTGATTCCTGGATGATAGGGCGAGCACTTTTTAGTTTCAATTTGTTCTGTTCATAGGCCCATTGACTCTTTTATTTGTGTTTATTTACATTTCTATATACAAAAATGTTAATGAAAAGTTAATTTTACATGAAAGCTGTCATTGGGGAAATATTCTTGTGTTTGGTAAACTCCACTATTCCCAGAGACTGTGACTAGCACCAAAATTCCTAGTGGAAATTATTCTCTGAATATTTAAACAAGATTTTAATGAAGAAAAAATTATGACTGAACATTTCATGAATAACGCAAAAGAGTGTGCATGTTTGTCAATATTAAACTAACTAAATAAAAAATCTGATACAAAAAGGTGTTTAATATTATAAACAAAAAACACTACATGTACAGACTCACCATAAGTGGAAATGTGAAGACTTTTTTTCTTCTAATGGAATTGTCTCTTAACTCTGTATGCTGTGCCTCAGATTCCTGTTCTTGGCTGACAGGAATGGGTATGGTTCTCTGCTGTTGTAGCACATTCATATCAATGTTGAATGTTTTGTGGATGCTGAGATGCTTTTCTGCTTACCATGGTTGTGAAGAGTGATTAATCAAGTTACTTTTATGTTTTTGAGAGCTTAAACCATTCTGTTTGGCAGCTGGAAGTTCAATATACCAGTTGATGTCTTTAAGTTAATATGAAGTCCATTTTGTTATTGGAGGCTCAGGTAGAAGAAGGAAATTCCAGTCCTGAACTATTGAGAGACTGCAGTCACAAGGCCTCAGAGAACAGCTTTCTGCATCAGCCGATGTTAGGACCGTCTTTGTGATAAAGTGGAACCTTCCCCAATCACCACAGGCATCCCAAGTAGACATTATGTACTTGAATAAATTAGAAAGTGTGCACCAGTGCACCACAGTCCACTGCACATAGGACCCAGCAGACAAAAAGCCAAGGACTGCTGACCTGGCCTCCAAAATCTGCAGTTCCCTATTCAACCGAGCATCCATGTCTGGACAAGCAGGTTCGATCAGTGGAGGCCCCACCCCTTGACCCACAGAACCCAAATTCACTGCCAACATCTTGGTACCAGACACTACAGCACACCCCCAGAGGTTTTGTGGAACCATGCTGAGAGGCGCCAGACCTGCCCAGGCGGAAATGACGGGACCCTGCACACTTCTAGGCATAACGTTTTGCATTGTAATGTTATGGCTGACTGGTGTAGAAAGCAGCATGAGTAGAGTTAAACATTGCATGTGATGATGGAGTGATTCATTACCTATGCCATGGCAGGCAAATATGGTTCCTGCTGAGATGAGATCGGCACATGAACTGTGGTGGGGGAAAGAGAGAGCTATATTGTAAGGGTTCTTCAGCTCATCTTTGCCAATTACAATCAATTACAACTATTGTGATCTTAGGGACACTTAACTTCAGATAACATATTCTTCTGTGATGGAACTCTAAATCAGACATATACTACTGTGCACTAAAATAATGTAGTTGAACTTACAAGGTACAACCTCTCAGAGATTTTGCAGTCCTTGATGAATTTGAATTACAGTCCTGATGAATGAGGCATAACAAAAATAAAAATTTAGGCAAAGCATGGTAACATGCTGGATTCTCTAACCCCCCCCCCACCCCCCACCAGCACCACTACACACACACACACACACACACACACACATACAAGATCAAGCAGGTCACTGACCTTGGTGAAGAGGTCTCACAGTCTGAAACAATGGATAGATTTGCTGCTGTATGTATCCCTTTTCTCTGCTGAGGTCAGTGCTCTACCTCATAGTTTTCTATTATGGTAGTGAGGCAGGATCACCACTGACATTTATCGTCCAAAGTGGTGGCCTGCGAGAGGTCAGCCGGAAATGAAATAGAGCAAAAGTACTGTGACGCCCTTCAGTAGATGAACAAAAAGCCTCTTCAATATCCCTGCAAATTTCTCATGATCCAGCAAAGCCCTCTCCTTGGATAAATGCGTTGGATTTAAAGACAACGGAACATAACATTCATGTATTTTATTATCCACCAAATTCTAGTTGATCACACATTTTCTACATATGATATATATTTTTTGTACACTAACCATTTTTTTGCTATTATGTCCAGTTAGTGAGGCTCACATCAAAGAATCAGAAGTTGCTAAAGTGTTTATACTTTAGTAAATATAGTGCAAATAGTTTCATTAAAGCATGAAAAAAAGTCTCTCATTTTGGTGCTGCCACCTTAATCTGCTGGCATCAGAGTGGCACACATGCATACATAATTGACTAATTCTCTTAAAAGGGCTAGCATAGATTAATTAAGCCTGAATACTAATGATGTTTTCCTGTCTTTAGCAAGTGACACTGTTGTTGTTCAACAAAGAGCTGTTAGCTTCATAGCAATTACTTGGCTTATTTGAAAAGATGGACCTCCTAAAAATATATTGAAACAGACCAGCTGTAATTGGTTTCACAAAAAAGTCACCTCTTTAATTACTGTGTGTTGTCCTACAACTTTGAAAATCATGCACACATTCTATTCAATTTTAGTCTATTACATATACACCCTCAATTTCATTTTGCCTAATAAAAAAAAGGCCAAAAAATGTATGTATTAATAATCTTGTTTATTATTTTTACTTTGTATTATACTTCTTGTACCATAAATTGGTCTAGCTTCTAAGCAAAGCCTACAGCAGCAGCACCACCAATGGCAGATACTTTTTTGTGTATGTGTGTGTGTGTGTGTGAGAGAGAGAGAGAGAGAGAGAGAGAGAGAGAGAGAGAAAGAGAGTGAGTGTGTGCTTTTGTTGAACACAATAAAAAAACAAGCTTGCAACGTTCATGTTTCAGGTTCAGGTGATTTCAGGAGAACATGCAGTATTGTACGTGTTATAGATCAATGTGAGAGAAACAGAGAGAGAAAGAGGTTTAAACACAAAGCTTGAGAGTGCAGGGTTTGTTTACTGCAGCTAGGCCGAGGCAAATAGTCAGACGTAAATGAGAGTCGACGGTTTCATGAAGCACAGTTGGTTGATGGCAGATTCAATGCGACTCGTCTGAACTGGGCGCTGATCCGTACAGTATGCAAAATTCACTGCGAAGCTGGTCTATGCCCACCAGCCCTGCGCCCTGTCTATGTGTACCTATCTCAGCACCACCACCTCTTTGACTACAACCTGAACTGAACAAGCTGCTGTTGTGCCCAATTCCTTTTGACAACAACACATTCTTTTAAAAACTTCATACATTTCACTTGTCACCACTTAGTTACAGAATGTTTTCCCCCTTTCTATGTCTTTTCTATTCTAAACTAAACTAGCAGTTTCATGTTTAGGGCTCTTGGGGAAAAGGGCAGGCTTTTCACTTTTAAACCACAATCTGAATGCCTCCGGATGTCATCTCAATCTAGCCGTTTTTTTCCCCCTGCTCCATTTTGTTGGAGACCTGTATCATAGAGTTGTGGTTTTGTAATGTAGTATCTGCTTGGCAGAAGACAGTAGACCAATAGAGGAATTTTAATATATTTATCTGGAGTGGAATGTTATGTCAGGAAGGATCTGTGTTGTTGTGTTTACCAAGGCTTATGATATTTAGAATATTGTTAACAGTTAAGCAGTGATTTGGAACCCCAGTTTGGCAGTGTGCCCGGCCACTTGAATAATGATCATTACGGGGTTTGATCATAGTGTAGTGTATTTGTTCAGATATCACACAGATGTATGCTTTGTCCTTGAATGATTTTTGTTTTGACAACTACCATACCTTAAGGGGAAAAAGACAGTGCTTGTTTAGGGAGTCAAATTAAAAAGATTATGTGCAGGTCTGTGAATTTCCCAGCTAGAACAGCCAAAATGACTTTTTACTGACTATATTATAGTCATATATTATAAGCAGTGATTATTACTTTATATGGTTTTGTATTGAAAATCACTTGACATGAACAATAATAGGTGGAGATTTGGTTTAATTGCTATAATAATAATAATAATAATAATAATAATAATAATAATAATAATAATAATAATAATAATAATAATAATAATAATT
>JAOVVA010000027.1:10232526-10244674 GCA_028565275.1 Leiocassis micropogon | reverse complement strand
AGCTGTTGAGAGAGAGAGAGAGAGAGAGAGAGAGAGAGAGAGAGAGAGAAAGAGAGAGAAAGAGAGATCCGGATTTGAGGAAGGCTGTAAATGGTGCGAGATTGTGGTATAATTCCTCACACTGGCATCTCTGCCCCCAAGTCACCATTCCATTATCTCCCAAATTGCTGTGTTTCAGAGAGATAAAGATTTTTTATGGCTTGCTGACTTGAAACAACCAGTGCAGCCTGAAAAGCAACGGCTAACCTGCCATGCATAGTAATGTCATTGGTAAACGACAAAATCTTTGTTTGTATGACATTTCCAAAATTACTGCAGCAGATGAATCTCAAATATAAAATGTCACATTTGGCATGCAAAACTATGAAAATATATTTTTGTGCAAAATTCATGGAGGCATTTAATTTAGAATGTGTTTAATAACTAAGCTCTGCCTGCATCAGTAATCCTGCCTTCGGGTTCCAAAAAGATTGTCATATTTATTCACCCCCTCCCCCCACATATGGAGCCAAAAATTCTAAGGGTACATGTTCATTGTTAATTAAGATTTACTAATTAAAATGAAAATAATTAACATGAAAGCCTAATCTCAGAATATTAGTCTATACTTAGAGAGAAAAGAAGTTTTTGTGTATATTTAAAGTATGTTTTTGTTATCTGTCAGTGTGTATGCCTGAAAAGAGGTTTCAACGAAAGATGTCCTATGTGCCAAGATAGAGAGAAAGCGATGGATGGAATCAAAAGAGAACGAGAATGCAGAGGATCCTGGCACTTTGATCTCGTCTTGAGGAGCCATGTTATGGCACTTTAGGAAATCCCGGTCAACTTATAGATTCCAAACTGTCTCATTTGGAAATCTCTCTCAAATTCCAAGTGTGTGCATGTGTACAGTATGCACTGTATGCAGGGTGTGTGTGCATCCATTATTTTCTCCTTCAACACATAGTTCATCATAGTTAACGCACTTAATCTGTTTATTACTCTTTCTCCTTAGAATCGAGGACTTTTACAGAAGATGATGTGCTTTATATTATACTGTATATTTATTACAACACAATCTGCTAAAGGCATGATCAGCTGTTCCTGCATAGCGGATTACATTTTGTCTCTCTTCATGAAAATTAAAGTCGACCTATAATGCAGAATTCATTTTTAAATCATTTGTAGATGTCCAGATGGGTCTTCAATGTACATATACAAACTAAAAAATGGAGAGAGCGAGATAAAAAAAGTCATTTTATTGGCCTTGGCATAGCCCTTAAAAGAGCATTACTTTGTTAATAACTATATATGGGGTGAGGATTGTCCAATATAGAGTGACATACCCTTTTATCATCATAACTTAAACTTAAGTGAATTTTTAAATTAATTTTAACCAAATATTCAAACATGACTAAGCAAAATAAATAAATAAATAAATAAATAAATAAATAAATAAAATGGATCACAGGGGAAAATAAATTGCACAGATAATTTTTTTTCTGTTTGTTTCTGTAATAATAATAATAATAATAATAATAATAATAATAATAATAATGTCAGTGGTCATTGACCAATGCTGTGTTGTCAGCACGGATCCATGCCACTTGAGATTTTTTCCCCCTATTATGACTTCATATATGGAAATTCCTCTGCCTGGCTTATATAGTAAAATATGGGACCTTTAACTCAAATTTACATTTGTGCCCTCAAAACAAGTCAAAATATAAAGGATGCAATGTAATGTAATGTAATTTAATTCAAGCGTAAGAAAATAAATAAAAAGAGATACATTAATAATACATGGGATGACACAATGTATTGGACATTTACAGATATATTGTTTAGAATAGTATTGGTATAAAGGCTTGCGTGTAGGGGACATCCAGTGGTTAGTAGCGATCAGGGACTTAAAATAAAACGAACACTTGACTGCATATAAGGTTTTCATAATTTGAACATCAGTAACATTTATAAGAGCACAGTGAACCTAATATTGTAGCACTCTCCAGTCAGCAATTCTGAAACTCCACTGGAATCATGGATCATGCTTTGAAATAATTTTCAAATAATTTGGTTGAATTAAATGTCAGTCATTTACAGATTTTTTTAGCAGCTACTTAAAAAGCATAATCCACACATTTTTCTTCCGGACTACTACAGAGAGCTCTAAATAACCTCACATGTGTGTGTATGTGTGTGTGAGTGTGTGTGTGTGTGTGTGTGTGTGTGTGTGTGCGCACATGCATGAGTGTGCACAAGACAAAAGAAGGGATTCCTGGCTGCATGAAACACCAGTCATTCTCCTGAATCCAGACGATACATGTGCTCCAGGTCAGCACAGTCCTGGCTTTCGGACAGGAATCGCCCACTAGTCTGTTTATTTGTATTTTCCCTCCCACATCTCCTTTACAGAGCATTACACCCCTCCCTCAAAGACACCTATATTTAACTGCCGCCCACCAAAAGTAATCCCTCACTATCAGTGTACTTCTTTTTCCCTCTGTGCCTTCCAAATATTGCTTACTTACTGCATCCTCAGAATAGCAGCCCTGTGATGTTGCTGCGTGTGGAGTGTATTTATCATTACTAAATATTCCCATCTCTAAGGGCCGGGAGAAAGTTGTGTGTATGTAAGATGAGAAGAAATTAATCTCTCATGTTTACACTGAACTCTTTCTCACTTTTTATACAGCTGTCACTCATGCTGTTTTCCTTTCTATCCTTCTCTTTATGTGTCTTTTTTTCCCTGTGTTCCTGTAGGTGGAGTGGACGCGAACCCCACAGCCAATGGAGGTGTGCGTGTTGTGTTTACGAGCAGTGAGGGAAAAGCTCAACAGGGGGTTGTACAGTGTGTGCATGTCCCTGCACAGTAGGTTGGGTGGTCCTGCGCTGCACTGGTCCCACCTGAAGGAGCAGCAGTGGACGGGCATCACGGAACCCGTGGAACATCATGGCCAAATCTGGGATATGGAGCTACTGATTAACCAGAACCTCTATGTGGTGAGAAAATACACAGACTGGAGCCAGTAACACAATAAATACAGCTTCAGTGAATTTAAAACGATGTAGTTCAAGTCCTTGTTGCAATTTTAACTAATGCAAACATTAACAGTTAACACATTTTTTTTACATACATTATTCACAACTAGGATAATTCTGTGTTTTACTGTTTCAAATGTTTCATCTCTTAGATCCTTTTGATGCATTCACTATATCCCTGATAACAAATGCTTTTAATAACAGCATAACCATCAAATAACATTTCAGTACTTTTTAATAAAATAAGAAACTTTTTAGCACACACTTTATTATTGAAACAATAATCATGATTATAATGTAAACATACATAATAAAACAAAGCATTTTACATAAAAAAATTATATATATAATGTGTTCATTTCTATGTGTAGAGATGTCTTAAGAAGGAAGTAAGTTCTTTAAAAACTCGAGACAAATTTTGAGAGCAGCAGAGAGAGAAAGAGAGATGGTTTTTCATGATATAGATGCAATGAAAAGCATAAAGCACATATCAGTTCAATAATGTAAGAAAACAGACCCCCCCCCCCCCAAAAAAAAAAAATCTAAAATCTAAACCTACAGGTTGTGGGATTTTTTTTTTTTTTTATATTTACTGTAGAAACAGCATTTAAATGTTTTAATGGCACAGCATTTTATTATGCTAGAGAAGAGTCTTTATTAGCTCATATTATATACAGTATACACCTTTTTTGTTTTTATTATAGACTATTATAAGATGATTATAAACTCAAATTATTTTAAAACGCAAATTAAAAGGTACTTGAATAGAATTTGTACAATTGAAATGCTCTGTCTACACAGGTAAGCTAGAACACACTCGGACTGTCAGTCCTGCTGTTCTTATAGCAGCATTTAATCACGGCTTTACTTCAAAATACAAAAACAAAAATGTTCCCATCAGTAATAAACTGTAAATCCTGATAAGGCACAAAAAAAAACCCTTTAAAAACCTTCATGGAAATAGAACATTTATGATGCTGCAATCCTGCTTTTTTATGACCACTTAGAGAAAAAAGACCTGTCTGTAACACATTCTCTCTCTCTCTCTCTCTCTCTCTCTCTCTCTCTGTTTGTGTGTGTTTTGTGTGTGTGTGTGTGTGTGTGTGTGTGTGCTATCTTTTAAGAAATTAGCAGTACAACACCTCATTGTCTGCTTCTCTCTTTTTTTATCTTCTTGAATCTTTCTTCTACTGTAGCTGTATATTTCTCAGTAGAATAACGAACAACACAAGGTGAAATCACACTTCCAAATTTGTGTGTGTTGGCATTCTTATCAATGTCTTTATTCGAAATCAATTTTTTTCGGCATGCTCGTTTCCTTTGCTTTAACGGGCCGTCGTAATTTCTACAGAATGTCCATGGTGTCTTCAAGTTCTCAGTCTACAATTCCCATGATCCTCAGCCCTTCACATCAACATCAGACACAAAACTAAATAAATCCATGATCATCATAACTAGTTTAGTGATTGGACCAACCTCTTCACAACCACTGCAAACTATAAATAACTCACAAAAAAACCCAAAAAAAAAAACATACAGACTGAGAAGATTTTAAGCCATTGCTTTCTACCCATTCGCCTTTGTGTTTTGACCTTTGCCTGATTATCGTTATCCCATTAGACTTGTCTAGTTTATTTCAGCTTGCCAATTGCCTGACCTTTAGTATGTCCCTTGTTTTTAGTATTGCCTGGCCATTTTGTTTGTTTGACTAAATGGCTTTAAAACCCTTAAACTTGCACCTGCGTTCGTCTCTCTGATTAATTCACTGAAGAAAAGAAAGTAAAAGAGCATTTTTTTTAAAGAGAGCAGTTTGATGTATCATGTTAAAACATATAGAACTGTTTAAAAGTCTTGAGCCATCCATTATTTTATCACATTAAAGGAAATAAATGTATATGGATTCAATTAAAGAAAGAGAAATAAATGTTTTTCTGTGACAGGCTGCAAAGTTATTAAAGATTTGTTGTTGTAATATTGTAACAACCTCATTTCCCCTCTCGTCTGTTTCAACCACTCAGCAGTCAGCATCACAAGTATACTAATCATTGGCCTGATCATCAAGTCTGGCTCTTTGGAAGCAAAATATGATGAAATTAGGAGTTGTTCAAGACTTTTGGACAATAGCCTACTGTAGATTTGTTTGAAAATACAGGGTGTTCTTTTTTAAAAAACAAAAAAAACAAAAAAACTAAACCTAATGGTTTCTTTCATCGTTTTAAAAGTGGCTCTGTGTAAAGCTGAGGCTGAGGCTGTCTTGTTCAATCTTATTATTATTATTATTTCCCTCCCTTTCCTTTATTCCCCTTCCTTTCGCTTTATTTTGTTTGATATTTATAGTATATGAAATCTGTTTGTTTTTCAATATGTAAAACGCAGGAGGTTATTAAACAAATTCCAGGCTTGAGTCAGATAATCATTATCATTTCTCAGGTGTGATGGAGATGTAGTGAGGAGGAAGAGCATGATGGATGGGATAAAAGAAGTCTTCTCCATCTCCCATTTCAAATGATAGTAGGTTTAAATATTCCTGGGGATGATTGATCAAGTGCTCAGGTTGTGTCTGTCACTCCATTTTTAATACAGGCCTGTCTCTCACATTTGCAGTAAATAGGAATCCATGTTTGTTAAGTGCATGAAGCCCAGCATGGCTGTCAACTAATGTGTATTTTATACAAGGTGCAATAAATCATGGCTAAATCCTTTTGAATTTCCTTTTAAACATGTATCCTGGCATGTGCATGCATTTACTACACATGGCCTGAGAACATTATGATTATGTGGAATAAATTCTTGTGATCTCCGTACCTTGGCGTCTCTGCTTAGCATAGAAAGCAGGACTGAAATAAAACTGTGCAATTGCTCTAACCTACTATTTCCAGTGCTAAATATGGCTACAATTACATGCAGATATGGTTTGTTATATTGCAATCACATTTTGGAAGCAGTTACTGTGAACATTATTAGAATAATCTTTCAGTTCAATTCAGCTTTTATTTGGAAAGTGATTTTAGTTAATAGTAAATGGTTTTGTATAAGAAAGGTTTTTGTCTAATTGTCTCTTTGTCTGTCTGTCTGTCCGTCATCTTGTGCCATCTCCTATTGTATTCTCTCACTCACTCATCTTCTATACCGCTTTATACTGTATTCAGGGTCACGGGGGGTCTGGCAGGATACACCCTGGACAGGGTGCCAATCCATTGTAAGGCACACACACACTCACACACCCATTCACACACTACGGGTAATTTGGGAATGTCAATTAACCTAACCTACATATCTTTCAACTGTGGTTGGAAACCAGAGTACCTGGAGGAAACCCACCAAGAGAACATGCAAACTCCATGCAAACAGAGATGGGAATCGGTAATTGTCACTAAGCAGCTTTGCAGAATCAAAAGAAAATTAGGGAAATGACTATGAAATGTGTGAGAAAATGTGTATAAATCAGATTATCCCTGACAAGCAACCCGAGGGCTGGAAAAGACAGTATATCTGACCTGCACTCACAATTTGTGTATTTTGCCTTAATAATAATATAAACTTGCTGCCATATACAAAAAATTTGGGGCAAATATATTCATTTTATTCACAATTTTAATAAGAATATTTTTACATGACATTGAAATGTTATGTAGAATAGCTATAAGATTTCTTGGTTGAAGTTTGCTCTGCATCTCTCATAGCACATGTTACAAATTGCAAAGTGAGAATTAAACAAAATTTCTCTTTTTGTACCAGGTCTTGCCTGCATCATGTGACCTCTTGCCCTCCACGGTGCTGATGTTCAGGCTTCTGAGCATGCCCAATAAGCAATGTGCTTCGAGTGCCGTTGTGGCCTGGGGGGTATTCCCTGTGTGTGACTGCTCTCTAACCCTTATCCAAGGTAGATTTCGCACCCCACTGCTTCGGGGTTGTCCCAACTCAGCGATAGACCAGTTCAGTAAAATAGAGCAGCTGCTCTCTGCTGACTTGGACAACTGGCTCTGCAACCTTTACTTCCAGGTACTAATTCTGGATATCAGTGAACAGACCCTGGGCTATATATCTGACATAGTCAGTATTAGAATAACTAGGTACTAGGGTGTTATTTTCTACCATATAAGATTATTCTTCTAGCTGGTTAAATTAAACTGTTAAATTATTATTATTATTATTATTATTATTATTATTATTATTATTTTAAACTTAGAATGCATTAACACTCAACAAAGATTTTAGTTTGTTTTATATAAGTCTGAAATATATGTCTGTATACTTCTTAAACTTCTAGTGCTTGTTTAGGTGATTCATATAATAAGCTCTGAATAATTTAGCAGCACATGTTGCATAACCTGTCATGTTCAAGAAAAGTTAGACACACAATCTCTATAGTTTGTTGATGATATACGAATAAATAAATAAATAAATACATACATAAAACCTCAAATGAAAAAGGTTA
Source organism: Leiocassis micropogon (assembly GCA_028565275.1). Lineage (NCBI taxonomy): Eukaryota > Metazoa > Chordata > Actinopteri > Siluriformes > Bagridae > Leiocassis > Leiocassis micropogon. Next base: position 10,237,215 of record JAOVVA010000027.1, on the reverse strand, counting down.
CATAAATTAAGATTATTATTATTGTATACATACTGAAATGGTAACATGGACTATTTCACCACCATCAAATATCCTTAAGTTGTTTTATTGTAATATCTTAGAGTTTACAAAAGCCAGATATAACTAGTAAGTGCTTGTATCATGATGAACGGAGAGCAGGAATTTGACATTGTTAGTCGTGTGTGCGCATGTGAATCGCCCTTAGGAGGAAATAGAAAATTAGAGCCAGTTGTAAACAAACCACACCTCTACTAAACCTATCTGGACACAATTAAGGAAACATAGTGATCTGGTTACACGACATCTTAATTTAATTATAAAACAGAGCAATGGCTTCTCTCACATAAAGCCTAAATCAGCTTGTCCTGTAACCATACCAGTGTTAATTTTGGCAGCTTATTTTGATTTAGTTTTAGACTCACTTTTAGTCACATTTTAGTCTTTAAATGATTGTCAGTTCATAAATAACATTTATTTTTATATAATTTTATTTTGCATTTAATTATACAATTAAGCCATATTTTTTTATTCAAATAGTTCAAAATGACTTGTCTAATAAACTGTTACAGTTCAGTGAGCACAAACAATATGGCTTCACTGTTATTGTAGAGTACTTTGTTTATAACTAGTGCAATTGTAAAAAACGTTATAAGCACAACAAGAAACTACAGAGCTGCCGGAGCATTGTAAATCAAGCGATTTACAGATTGCAGATAACAGACTCATGCAACTAACTTTTATTTTTTTTAAATGACTGTGAATCAAAGATAAATGCTGGATGCATGATACTAATACTTCAGTCATTCCTGTTTGAGTTAAAGTGGCTTCAACCAGCTGACATTAATTCATACCGTTTGTTCAGTTAGCTTTGTTTCATATTTGTTTGTTTTGTATTTCTGATGCCATAAAGGTTGTAGTAATTTTATTAACTTGTAGTTAATTCAAATTGTGACCACTCTCACTGTTTACTATTAGCGAGGTAAACAAGACCACAAATACATAGCGCGGTGCTAATTTTACCAATTCAAAAGTGGCTAATGTGCTAGTGAACACAGAAGCTAATGGTTATCAACTATGTTATGTGTCTGCAGTTGATAGCATTATTACAAATGCAGGGTCAAGGTTAAATAACATCATACATTAAAAAGTAAAATTATCCATGTTAATGCAGCATTGCGTTCACAGCCCTTAAATAAACTGTTATATAAGTCTTAATGTTAACTAGCCTTTCCTTAATTTTCTGAGCCATTGGTATTCAAAAATTCCCTTAAATTTTTTTTTTTTTTATGTGCTGCGCTGATTTTTTCTTAGTCAGTTTTGTTTTCTGTGGCAAGGGGGCAACATAGGCGAAGTTATCCCAAATTTTTTTCTCCTTTTAATTCCAAGAGCAGGAGGAGACATATGAGGTGATTATGGGGATGTTTCTTGTGCCAGTACGCAGGGGGACGTTTTTATTTTTTATTTTTATTATTTTCCTTGTTGAAGTTATCACTGAGCTGCACATCCCTACAAAATTATGTATTAATATCAGTAATGCACTATTAAAGGATAATAGATGTTAAGTTACTATCATAAATTTATGATAAATATAATGATATTGGAATAAATAGATAACATGGTGTAGAATATTTCTACAATGTAACTGTATGACAGGTCTTTTTATTGTTATTAAGATGTTTTCAATTTTGAGTGATAACTATGTGTCTCTGTAGGTGAGGAAACGCCCGCAACGAGATCAAAGGGTTCCAGGGTCAAATGCCAATGAAGCGCCTCCTCCAGAAACATCTACCTCTACCCGATCCTCTACCTCACTAGCAGGTAAAACCCATTCCTTTCTGCATGGTAAGAAGTCTCAGCGAATTCCTACACACACACACACACACATACTCACACACACACACACACACACACACATACTCACACACACACAAAAAAAACACGGTGTCAGTGGCAGACTGACAGGTTCCAGGCTGTATGTGATGCAGTGTCATGCCGAGAAAATAATGACGTTCCTCTATAATGTCTCCTTCATGCCTCCTGAGAAAGAGCTACACAAAGGCTATTTCTTTAACAAGATAACATAGTTACCAGGCTTCCCACATAGTAAGTCTGTTAATGCTCCAGCTGAAATACTCCTTGGATAATGCATTTTTTCATGCCTCAAACTCCCAGTTTCTCTCCTCCCACAACTGTTCAGTTTCAGTGCTGAGCCTTGCTCTATCAGAGCAACGCTCATCAACAGCAGAGCTGAGCAACAAGCCAGGGGAGGGAATCGTCTTATGTGAGGTCACAATAGGGGGAAATCTAATTGGCTTGTTTAAGCCCTAAATTATACAAAATATTAATAGGTCCTCTTTGCTAAGGACATATTTATTCCCATCTCTCAATGATGCCTTGTTGCTTTTTTGAGTCCAGTTTGTTTGTGAAATGCCAAGTGTGAGGCATAAAAACACTTGCATATACCACTTCAGAACAGTTAAAAAAAAATCAGGAAGTCTGATTAATTCTAACCTCATAATCACATTCAAATCCACATGCCTATCTAAGAGGTTGATGTTTTCCCCCAATTTTTTTTCCCAGTTCAGAAAGTGTTATATCTATTAAACAAAACACTTTTCATAGACCATTGTATTGATTATAAATTCAAATGTTTTTGAGGCTTCAGGTTTTGCTCTCTTCCAAAAATGTAAACGGTTGAGTACTAGCAGTTAAAGTACATTGATTAGATAAGAAGTGTAGATTTAATTGTTGCAGAAGCAACGTAAGAAAGAGGACAGAGAAAAAACTGAATGTGATATAAATTATGATAAAGCAACACCACCTCCTCCCACACTCACATAAACCAAACAAAAAACTGCACAAAAACCCTCACCACATCTCTAAGGTCACATCATCAAACAAATCAAACAGGCTTGTCTGGTATTGATCTAGCAGGAAGGAAGGTTGCCCAGCTAATAATAGTTTTTTTTCTTTCTTTTTTTTTTTTTTGGCACCACTCATCTTTATTTAACAGATTGGAATATGAAAAAAAGTTTCAGGGGTGTTTCGCTTTAAACATCGCACAGACTTTTTAATTACAAATGAGTTGTGACAGGTCTGCTGGGTAGCAACCTGTCCCATTTTAAGCGTGATGCCGGCTGACAGCTCAGCGCTGATCTCTGAGCGCTGAAACATGTGGAAGAAATTGGTCTTTTACATTTCACAGCTTGTCACTTCCTCTCCGCCACGAACTCTGACCTCCCACCCTGCTCCTAACACCCCCATGGTGGAGTGAGAGTGTTGACCCCCCTCCTCTTGATACCGAGGATTTAGTCTTCAGAGATTTATGTTCTGCATTATGCCAAACAGGCTACAGATAGAAGGAAAGAAAAGAACAGAACAGAGGATAAAGGGGGACCCAGAATAGGGAAGGGAGTCCAGGTGCTGTAGGAACAAGTAGGGGTGTGCAGGTAAAGTGAACTCTGGGTTCACTTGAATGGTGGATCAAAGGATGGCTCTCAAGGGGCATCAGAGTGTTGCTAGGGTAAATGGAGCTGACATTGGTGGACGATTTGCATATGGATTGGTTCAGGTTGCCTTGCTTTTGGATGGAGATGGAGAAAATCTTATCAAGCCCAGGAGCACAGAGTGAACTGACAGCCTCCCCAAAGACAATTCTATTCACAACAGAAGTTTATCAGCTTTTACTCAGGTTTAACTCTGTTTGCATTTTCAGGATTCTTCACAAGAACATGAACAAAATGCTATCAGCAGGCAATACATTTCAGTGATTCTTTAATAGAGTCTTTAACCAATTTAGCTATCAGTTTACCTCCACTATAGACTTTAAGGTTAAAATACACAGTTACATCAGCACATGAAGCAACAGAAACTAAGTGAATTTTGTATTGCTTAATTTACAAAAAGAAATTCCTGATTATTGTGCATGTCTGGAAGATATGAGCTGGCTGCAGGCACTGTGGGTTAACCGGCCTCTGACATTAGCAGAATGATTCATTTACACTGAGTTTGTTTGAATCCAAAATGAGTATTCAAATTGTTCTGCCTTCCCTTAGTGTTTCTTCTTTCTGTACTGAGCTAGTAATTTTTCACCCCTTTTTCTTAAATAAATAAATTAGGAGAGACTACTGGGACTTTTTGCAAGATGCCAGTTTTTATGATTTTTGTATTTCTGAGGATAAACTTGCTTGCTTGGTCATAGCATCAGATCACAGTGAGGGACCATGCATTAGCAGTAGGAAAAAAATCATCTGCTTTTGTTTAAAATTGAAGCTATATAGGAACATCTGTATTGTACATATCTATAGATGGACACATAACCTGCAGGGCAGAAATCGAACTAAAATGAAGTGAAAAGTTACTTGATTCTGGGTTAACGTAGTATCATGGTGATTTAATGTTACACTGATTGTAACAACATTTGGACACAAATCTTAAACAGCTTTGTCTCAGATTGCATTTCTAAATGAAGTGTATAGCTGAAGTTGCAACATGTGATAGTACATGTAGCCAAACTAATACAAGAATCAAAACAAAATTCATATACAAACCATTCATAATCAAAATATCATAATATAGTTATATATATAATATATGAATATATCATATATCATAATATATGATAATTATTAACAAAAAGCTACAACTGATTAAAACCAACCACAGACTTAAACATTTTATGACTATAGA
>JAOVVA010000027.1:10217775-10232426 GCA_028565275.1 Leiocassis micropogon | reverse complement strand
ACACACACACACACACACACACACACACACACACATACACACACACACACACACACACACACACACACATACACACAGAGGAATGGGAAAGCTGTGGATAACAAGGAACCATTGTCGGTCCCTGGAGAACAAGGGTTGTGACTGCACTGCTCCAAGTTCATGGACGTAACCTATAGCTGTCAGCGCTGTGCTAATTCTTGTGAAACAGCATGTGAGCATCAGGCAGAAGTAAGCGTAATTAAAGGCAAAACTGCAGTGCTGGGTGAAGACACTGCTGACATGGGTTATAGTCTCTGGGCAGAGAAAAGAGGTATAGGCCAGGCTTTTAATCCTGTCGACTATAAGGAGGATGGACTGATGGATTAAAGCAGAACGAAATGAACTTCTTATAATTTTATTACACACATCTTATCTCTAGGCCTCTAATTTGAGCACACTAATTATTTTTTTTCATTGTATTGTAGGTTCATTTGCTGCTTATACTGATGACCAACATACTCTTATTATTCCACAGCCAGGTGCCCTAATGCAGATGCTAGCTAACTTGGGATTTGCATGTTTATATTTGCATATTTGCATATATTTAAAAATGTTCTTGTAAGTCATTCTACTCCAGGCACTTTTTTCAAATATACTGTATATTTAATTTTTTTATAAAAAGTATATAAAAGTAACAGTGAGTGCGTAACAAGCATGTATAAAACTGTCGGTTTCCCTCCATGTTATATGTCCTAGCCATTAGTCAGACTTATGTAATGTAGTTGTAACTGTGTTATCAGACCTAATTAGCATTTTGCAATATATTGTACGTTGTTTTAAAAAGGGAATGAACCGGTCGACGCAACAGTGTAGAAATCTTTAGGAAACATTTGGCACATTGTTGTGCGCTGTTGCACACAAAGACACGTTGGCTCAGTGTATACTGAATTTATTTATCCTGCATTTTTACCTACAACAGTGGAGGATTTTCTACATGCATCGGGTGTGTCACCAGTTTAAGTAAGGATAGCTTAAGTATAACAGTCAAATCTTACAAAAGCGAAAATGATTATGAAATCGCTGTAATATAATAAACACATCTCCTTGCCTTTAAGATAGGACAGATTTAACACTATTACCTTGTAACTGTAGGCTGCTTGAGTGTTTACCAGCAATGGTAATTAAAAACTACATCTGGGCTCAAATTCAATCAGATCTGTCAGTTTCCTTCCAAAATGGGAAGGAAGACGTCTCTGCTCCCCTGCGAGGCTGAGAACGACTGCTATTAAACCCCCTTTTAGCCTTCAGAACCTTTCCTGATATGTAGCCTATGTTTAAAACTTATTATTACTGATATATTTAATCCTGCAGCAAGAGAAAAATTATATCATCTGGGAAGTTTCCATATTTATTATATAGATGGGACAGGAAGAGAGGGAAAGAGGGGGGAAAAAGCAATGAAAAAAAGTTTCTCATGGTGAAATTTTTTACATGTATCAAGCTAAGGTTTACTTAATTGGAACCTCCAGGCAACGCAGGAACCCTTTTTTAAATTCTGTGAATGTTAATATGCTAAATAATGCAAAGCTCCTGCACTTCCAAGCATGAGACACACATCTGGCAGCTTACCATTTAAATTACACACGCAAAAAAAGAAAAAAAGAAGGAAGGGGGGAAGAGAGAGAGAGAGAGAGAGAGAGAGAACATTTCAAAAGTAATTTTCCAAAGGAAAAAAGAATGGTGATATGTATTACAACTAAATTTAATTTCTTTTCAGATTTTTCATCATGTCTAATTGCGTGCATTGGAGCGATGGTGGGAAAAAGTAGTTTGTGTGTGTGTGTGTGTGTGTGTGAGAGAGAGAGAGAGAGAGAGAGAGAGAGAAAGAAAGCCAGGAAAGTTTCATCACACTTTACCTCTCTGTCTTTGTTGTCTGTGTGAAGTCTCTAGACAGTAGAGTGCAGCACATTTACCTGCGTCTTGCTGGAGTTACATCAGTTACAAAGTACAGCTATGGGGAGGAATACAAGCTCTCTACTTAATCTTTCCTCCTTATATGAACAAATTTCGTTGTAATCAGTGACACTCAGATCTACAGCATACAGTATTTAAATAAAATTCATTTTATTAAGTCCAAAAAAAAAAAAAAAAAGAAGCGACAGCAAGATGTCATACTTGACAAATAATTCCATTTCTAATAAATCTTGAATTATTCATATGGTCAAGACTCCTCATCTTAACTTGTTTATTTATGTTTATTTATGGCAGGTAAGGATCCTGTTGGAATTCTCCCCATCTTAGAGCCGGCGTCAAAGGAAGATAAACCTGGAACCCAAACCAAGGTGTGTCTTGCATATGACCACCCAGCACCCTTGCTTATCCACGCCTCTCCACTCTTACATCTGACATTTGTCAAAATACATTTCGCATGAGCAGATACTAGCGGAGTGTTCAAAGCAGGCCTCGATGTGCTCGACAAGCCAAAACAGCACCGTATCTGTGAGCTCAGCAGTGACAGACTCTCTGAACTCACGCTTCTCCTGCCCTGCGCACTTCTTAAACTAAATAAATCAAAGTGCCTGCGCTGCCTGTCCTGCTTTTGAAGTGATAATTGCAGAATGACATTTTCCTGCTGACCTGCTGCTGATGCCTCATACACCAAAGGCAGGCACTGTCTTTTCTCCTCATGCTTCTGCGCTCATGGTCTTAGAATACTTTGTTTCCCATTCCACGGAAATGACTGCGCACGGACGGATGTTCAAAAATGAACATTTTGTCTATAAACTGGCTTCATCTCCTAAAACCTCAGACACCTGATAAAGGTATTTTAAGAAAATAAATATCCTGTTTCTCAAGAAACTTTGTTCACTACACATAATATTTGCTAAAAAAATTTCTAAATACGTTAAAATATTAGCTTTTCATTTTTATCAAATATTCCACAATTATCTATAGTTGTACAGCGAGTCTCTATCTCTCTTTCTTTCGCTCTCTCTCTCTCTTTTCCCTCTCCAGATCTTTTTTCCAGCTCTGCTTTCCTGCTCAGGGCTGCAGTTGTTTTCAGATTCCCTCAAATGTCAGCTAGTTTCAGCCAGTTGTCTAATGATGAAGTGAGCTGATCTCAAACCTGCCCCAACCTGGAGGCCATGGGATCAGCTTCTCGCCCCTGGTCCTGCACCGCAGCCTAATTAAAATGTATTTTCACCAGGCTGCAGGTTATTCCTCGGGCAGGAAAGAAACCACATTTTAAAATTTCTTTTTAATATTACGTTTCAAATTTTTTTGTCCTATATTTGCAGAAAATTTATTGTTTGCAATTTCTTGTTTTCTCATCTTTAACACTTTTTTTTTCACATTGCTAAATCTGTACGGTTGCTGTGTTCTTAATCCATAAATACCATAAATATATAATGTGTGTGTCTCATTAGCATTAAGAATCATGTGGTGTCTCTGCTATCGAGGCAGGGCCTAAGCCCAGCCAGAGGCACAACACTTTCCACTAGATGATAGAACACTGTTCTATCTAAACTGTTGCTGAATAATAATTCTAAATAATGTCAGAAGTAAGAGTAGCTCTGTGCATCATGAACTTTAAAACTCGTGTTTGCCTTTTTATTTAAAGAAAATCTCTTTTTTTCCCCTTCTTTTCTGCCTGCATCTGTTTCTCACATAAACTTTGATTAGACGTGTGTAATCTGAATGTCATTCGGTCCTGGTGTGAATGTTTATGGGGATAAAGGCAAGGCAAACTGTCATTGCATTTCTCTGGGGTAAAATTTCCCACTCTGATTGTGGCTGACGTGTGTGTGTGTGTGTGTGTTCAATTAGGGTGGCAAACAGAACCAGCCATTCAACAAGATAACCAGCCAAAGTGGCTGTGAGAGAGAGGGAGAAGTACGGACGAGTATCATCACCGAAGAACTTCAGCACTTCTCTTTCTCCCTACAGTGAGTGTGTGTGTGTGTGTGTGTGTGTGTGTGTGTGTGTGTGTGTGTGTGTGATATATAATATGTGTGTGTGTGTGTGTGTGTGTGTGTGTTGGTTGAGAGAGAGAGAGAGAGATTTTGAGTATTTTGAAGCAATATTCTTGCCCTCGAGTAATAAGGGTAATAGCTAGGTATAGAATGTCTCTAACAGAAGAGCTAATACATTTAGCATCTTTTTAAGCTCCGGTCTCTTATTTTGCACCTTCAGGATCATCTGAACCCTGTGAGTGCACATATCTGCATGCAGTTACCTGCTCTGGTTCATTTCGTTCCTTTAGATCAATGATGTGAATGTTTCTTTTCTGTCAGTGCCAGTGTTTGTTTTTATTGAAGAAACCTGGGTAATACTGACACTGACAACACATAAAACCTCCCAGTGTGGATAATTGCTTTTTTCTCTGGTGATGCAGAGTGCAGGAGAAGGCTTCCTGGATAAATGTTTTCTTCTTTTTATTGTGTCTCTCAGCATTTGATATTAATGAGAAAACAGGAGCGGAAACTCACCAAGACAAGTCACATAACCAAACAAATCTCATAAATGGCCCTGGTCAAATTGCCTTTTGTGAAACTGCTTTCTACATTTTCAGTAAAAAAAAAAATGTGTGGAAGTGGTTTGCCCATGATTAGTCCATAGGGATAAAAATTCAGGTATGTTTCATTTTGAATTATCCTATAGCATTATGCATTTTCCTAGAAGGAAAAATGTTGAGTTTTTTTTCCCCTCCTAGAATTTAAAACTTTCCTAATTTCAGAGGATGGGTAATTTGTTGCTGCTGGACTGGAATTAAAACATGATGAGAGACTCTACAGTTCCAGAATTTAAAAGTAAATAAAATGATTAGAGGTGCATGCCACATATACAGCGCAGAAGGCGAATGCAGTGTGGAAACATGCTCACGGCTCTGCCTTTCTCCTCAAACAAACTACAGAAAGAAAGTAAGAATGAGAAAGTGTCGGTGAAGGAAGGTTTTGCTGATTTTTGCTTCTATATTCTGATGACTGAGGCATATTACTGCCATCTAGAGAATCACAAGAGACCACACAGTGAATGTGCAAAACCTCAACATGCTGCTGATTAAAGCTGCACTAAAGTGCACAGCGTACAAATATGTTTACAAATGCTGTTGCACTTATTATTTCTTTCTTTCTTTATTTATTTATTTACCTGTATTCCAGGATACACAATGATAAAAAAAAAATGGATCTACAACTTAAAGATACATTTATAATACATTCTGTCAAATATATTTTTTTAAAATACAAACAATATGACAAATCTGACTCTAATAAAAATCACCAAACAATTTCTACCAAACAATAATTTTCTATGTTGTAAAAAAATGTAATAATTAAAAGTAAATAACCTGTTAATAAAATCACGAAGCTCACAAACTCCATTATTCTTTTAAAGCTCCATCTCCTCCCACATGAAGAAACCATCCCAAACCTGCGCTTAACACCGTGTAGCAGTTAGTAAAAGCTCCTGGCATTATCTTAAAAGACATTGAACACTGCCTATTGCTCCAAGAGAGGATCGCATGAATACTGCTTTATATTTGAAGTTTATCTATACGGGGCAGAGGCGGTTATTTCTCTTTCTCACTCTCTCTAGCTTTGAGCTTCATTATCCTCCTCCTCATTTTTATCCTCGCTCAGATTTACATATCAAAAAGTGAGCTGTTGTTTGCTAACCTCATATGCGACTTTCCCGAAACATCCATGCTGGGCTAATATCCGTAAACCATAAATTACAATTTCAAAGAACAAACACAATGCACTGAAGTGCAAGTATTGACATCATAGTCAATGAAGAGAGAAATGAAAAGACTGCTGAAAAAGAAAAAGGAGAAAAAAAAAACATGGCAGGAGTGATGTTACGGGCCATGCCGGTACAGTTGATATCTGTTTGAAGAGAACATGAAAGCCTCATTATGACCTTACACCTTATTGGGTGTGTTGTGTATTGTGTAGTGTCTGTGTGTATATGAAAGAGAGAGAGAGAGAGAGAGAGAGAGAGAGAGAGAGAGAGAGAGAGAGAGATACCTTTGCACAGAAGTAGCTGAAGGAATTAAACCAACCGCTGATTCTTGAGCCAAGAAGAGTTCCAGTACTTTTACAATATTTGTTAGAAAAACTGTGTTCATTTCTGCTTTTATGTTAATCATGCTTAAGCCAATGCTTTTTTTTCTGGGAACGGAGAGAGGCATGTTGTATTATATCTGCAAGTGTCATCTGTACAGTATATAACTTACTTTTTACATTGGATAGTAGTTTGCTCTGATTTAGTAAGTGACCATATCTCAACTTATTTTTTACACCTGTGACCAGCAGAAATGCTTTTATTCCTAAGAGATTCAGAATTACAATAATTTGCTCTGTATTTGTGGTTGCAAAGTCCAAGCATCTCAATTTTTTTATTATGTTTTAAGGTAAAAAATGGCTTTGTACCCGAAAATAGTTCATAATCATTATGCAGAATGTGTTGGGATTGTGTGAAGTGCAAATATGGCGTGTTTATGGATGCTTTGTCAGTTTGTGGGTTGCATGGGCATGTATGACTGGGTGTGTGAATCCAAGCTGACGCCTGTCCCCTCTTCACATGTGTTTGTTCTTTAATTAATCTGCGTGCATGTGCATCCGCTGCATTGTTATCCTGCCAGCTAAATATTTCCCCTTTTTGCTCGTTTTGGGGAAACCTGCTTTAATCAAACTCAGACTCACATAACAATTATATCTAATTAGCCCAATTATCAAGACTCTAATTACACTGAAATATACCCCCTAAATCTCATATCAATTATATCTGTGACTTTTCCTGTTATAAAAAGGAGAAAGTAGATGATAAGATGTGATGGAGGGGCCTTGTTGCCTCCAGAGAATGGGTGATGTTGCTACTATTCTCCACACTCATCCTCCTTTTCTTACTCTGCTAAAGAAAAACCTCTGATATATTAAGACACATGCTCCACTTATTGCTCTTTTAAAGAGGCTACACTAATTTCCCCCCATATGACAATGGCACATTGTTTTCCCAAATCTATTTTTACATAAAATAGCTTTACCTTTTAGAATAATCTATGTCCTGAAATATGATTTCTTTTTAAAACATGCCCCAAATTGAAATTGTCTATTTTTTTGTTGTTGTTTTTTTTGCTTTTTTTGCAGCCATTTTGATTAGATCTTTAAATTTACCCCCCATAGATAGTGCAGTAGACATACTTACAGGATACATTCTTGTGATGAACATTTTTGCATTTATATTCCTGTGCTAAATCCATTCATCCATCTATCAAGGAGCCTCTGTAGTTCGACTGGGGACTGTGGACACCAATAGTGACAATTGTATTTATTCCTATTTTTATGACCGTGGTAGGACCTCCAGTCAACATTTACCCACAACAAGCAATTTGGGAAAGCCAATTTGCATGTCTGTGGACTGTGGGAGAAAACCGGAGTACCCAGAGGAAACCCACCATGCACAGGGAGAACATACAAACTCCATGCACACAGACCATGAGATAGAAATAGAACCCAGACCGTGGAGGTGCAAGGTGCCAGTGCTAACCACTGAGACTCTGTGCTGTCTGTGATAATAATAATAATAATAATAATAATAATAATAATAATAATAATAATAATGCATTTTATTTATAAAGCACTTTACATTTGTGGACAAATCTCAAAGAGCTACACAAGCAATTAAAAGCAAGAATAAAAAGATTAACGTTCCCGTAATTAATATGCTTTCCTGAACAGAAAGGTCTTGAACTGTTTTTGTAATAAATCAGCAGTGTTTAAATAGATTTCAGATCTTTCACCCAAAGGTAATTTTTTATTTGATTACCTATTTTAGATATTAGTTAAAATACTTACTCACTCATCATCTATACGTCATGTATACAGGATCACGGGGGGCCTGAAAACTATCCCAGGAGGCTTAGGGCATGAGGTGGGGTACACCCTGGACAGGGTGCCAATCCATCGCAGGGCACACACACATACACCCACACACTCACACACTCTACCAGAGTACCCGGAGGAAACCCATCCAGCACAGGGAAAACTTGCAAACTTCATGCAAACAGGGGCGGGAAGCGAACCTGGCCAGGAATTGAACCCGGCCCCTGGAGCTGCAAGGCGACAATGCTAACCACTAAGCAACCACGCTGCCCCTAGCTAAATTAACCTTTTTTACCAAGATTAAAGTAACCTCTATATGTATCAGAGAGACTCTAAGCAAAAGAGTTTATGTAGCGCTTTTTTCCAGTGTGTTATGCTGTAAGCTTCAGTTTAACAAGATGTTGTTTGTCTTCTCAGAGGAAGCACTATTGTTCAGTAGGTGAGAGTGGAGTAGACTGTGGGAATTGGAAGGAGACCAAAAATTGGATTTGCCTTTTTTCTGGACACACATTAAGCTTATATTAACTGCTTATTTTATGAAATATACAGTACTCTTTTAGGGAAAAAAAATCTAACAACAATAACAACAAAAAAAGTTCCTAAATGTTCTTAATACATGCCCCATCCTAAATATCCATAAAGTAACCAGTGTTGATGTCATGCATGTGGTTGTTGTGGTTAAAGTGGCATGAAATCACCTCAGGGCCCTTTCCTGTGCTTAGAGCGACACAGAGAAGCGCAGTCAGACCCCTGAGCCCCTGAGAACCAATGCAGTGACACGTGCATATATACACACATCTGTTAGTTTCCCCTTTGCCAGTGTGGATGGCCTCTGACTTTTCTAAAATCAGAATTGTCAGATCTGACGAGTTTTTGGTCACAAAGCAACATAAAAGCCCTCGTGTGTGTGTGTGTGTGTGTGTGTGTGTGCGCGTGTGTGTGTGTGAGAGTGTGTGTGTGTGTGTGTGTGTGTGAGAGTGTGTGTGCGTGTGTGCCTCTCTGTTTAAGTGCATTGAGACACTCAGGTGCTCAGTGCAGTGTAGTATAAGGTCATGGTCATGCGCCAAAAAGGAAATAAAATATATTTTTTCTCCACTTGAGGAGACCTGAGCTGTTTTAATATGACACATTAATCTCAACAGACCTTGCTAGTGATAAACTGTTAACAGTGAAAGGGTTTGAATGCCATTTCCCCATATATAAATAGACAGCATTTCAAATGTTTTCACTGTTTTCTTGGGGAGAAAAAAGATTGATATTTATGCACACAGTTATTCCAGTATGAGCATGGATTTGAGTTATGGTTATTTACTAAGTAAATAAATAAGGAGAATTAAACATGATTACTGATCATATAATTATGTGATTAGTATTATTGGTCATAACAGGTGATGTAGTCTAATGCTAGAAACATCCATAAAAGTGATCGAATGTTAGTCATTAGTTCAGTTTTCCAGAACAACAAAAAATATATATATTTAAATGGGGCATGAAAAAAACAGTTTAAAAAATGTGACTCTAGTTAAGCTCTTGAAAAATAAAGCAACTAGTCACTTTAACACTGCAACAAAATTGAGTGAGCACATGGGAGTGGGGGATGACAGAATCCAAACATACCAGTTCACCATAACACTTCATGCCAGCTCTGCTCCTTTACCTAAGGAATATTCACAAAAGACTTACATAAACAAATATTTTCATTCCAGCCTTAAACACAGAGAGTCCAGAACATTATTGGAAAGGCTAATCCATAACTGTAAGGAAAAAGCTACTGGTGTAATATTTATTATATGAGGTACCAACAAATAGTGTCCACCTTTTGATTGAATGCGATGTGGCAGATGATATAATAACAGCAGTTCACTCAGGTCTGTGGTGCAAGACCATTCAGTGCTTTTTAGCTCAATAGTAGCATTTAAAAATGTATTTAAAAAAATCACTGGGAGCAATGCAGTGTGGAGAAGCACATGTGAGTGATGTGCACTTAGTTTTGGCCATAGCGTGAACCTACAAATGTGGCATTGACCCGAGATTATAAAAGATTTAATTTTTTGTTGCTAAAACAACAATAACAATAATGTGCTTTGGGATCTCTATGTTAAGCATGCAAAGATTGTGTTGGGGAGTTTAAGAAGCACAGCTATGTATATAGTCAGTCTGCTTAAGATGTATAAAACCTTGCTAAGTGACACACAATAAACAATGTGTTGGACACATGCCTTAGTGAAATAGACATAGCTCAATCAATTCCGTTTGGTCAAAATGTTGGTGTTGCCGTTCTTATTCTTTTATAGAGACAACAAAACTTGATCTTATAGGTTAGAACCTCAGCAAGGGACTATGATCAAGGGACGAATTTTTAAATATTTAAATAAATTTAAAATACAAGGAAGAAGGTAACTAAAACATAATTGATTTTTTTGTTGTTTCTTTCACCAGAGCAGAACACCTTATGCCATGTTTAAATGCTGCAATCGATTTTTACATCAGGTGTTGGGACAGAGACTCATGTGGATGATGATGAATAATTATTAATTGAAAAATCATTCCTGAACTGCTAGTTCTTCACAGTTGCTTTTCCATACACACATTAGGCTACTCAAACTAGACTATGTACTTATTTTTCATATGAATTCAAGTAAATGTTCTGTTTACTGAATATTTGGAAAGCATGCAAAATGATTTTGCTCTCTTTCTTTTTTCCAGCCTGATATCTGTGTGTTGGTGCTGTTGTGTTTTGCTCCACAGAGCATACAAGCTCATATTAGATGATGACTTGTTTCCTTTTGCTAATAAAGACACTGATAAAACCCAGTGCTCCCATGCTGGGAGCCATCCACTATCAGCCTGTTAAAGGTCACAGTGAGGATTTATTTAGTGGTTCTGGAGAGCAACCTGCTCGTAACCTAGTCTTTTACCTCTCAGCATGGACCCCAGGTGTATGAAGATGCCGATGTTTCCACTGGGTTTACGAAGCTTGGCGGATCCGGCCGTTCCGACATTATAGTCCCTGCAGAGACACACAGACAGCACATAAACGACCACATGTTGTACTGCGCTTTAATCAACTACCATCACACTCATTCACTCACTGCTGGCCTGTAAAGAGTGTGTGTGAGCTATGAAGCCAAAAAACACTATATGGAGAAAAGCTGTGAGCATGTGTTCACAGTAGGGTGCCACACACCCTTTGCTGGCCATCCCAACCCATGCTGGCATTCTCATTCTTTTATAGAGACCTCAGCACTTGTCTTATAGGTTAGAACCTCAGAACCACTTAGCCCATGATCAAATGAGAATTAAGTTTCATGCTCAAGATTAAGTCAGAGTGCCGTATTTGCCATCTTCTCTTGTGTCTCAGCTGCAAATAATTCTAATAATTGGGCAGCAGCTGAAGTCCTGTTCTAATTATAAGATGCCGTCCAATGCTACAGCTGCATCAGAGTGCAATAACTCGCTTTTACAGCTCCCCAAATCCCACCTCTCTCTTTCTCTCAATGAAATAATTTACATGCATCTTTACTATGCCAGTGCTATGGAAAATGCCTGTAAAGGGACTTAATATTATAGGCTTGAAAAACCCAAATGGAAATGAAAATCAGTTAATGTATGAGAAAAAAAGTCTCATTCTGTGAACACAATTCCTGCCTAAATAAGTTGATTTTTTCCCCCTCCTTTTCTATTGTAATTATCTGTGACATTTAGAGTACGTTGCAAATTCTATGATTCACTTATAATACATGCTTAAGAGTGTGACAGATGAAATGAATTAAAATGTCCTGTAGATACTTAAATATTAAATGTTGTCATCACATCCTGTTGTATTCCAGTTGCGTCCAACTCTCCCTAAATTAATGTCTGGAACGATAACTGGATGGTTGGCTTCCTATACATTTTTATAGTGTCTCAAAGAGAACTGTAATATCAGAAAGTTCTCCTATTGTCCATGTGGATTTTTTTCTAGGTTCTCTCTTTACCTCTGACCCCCAAAACCTTGCTTTTTATTTGGCTTGACTATGCTTAACTGTCCTGCTTTACAGGCATCTCATTTAGATATTTCAGTGGTCCCAGAAATAGGCTTTGGCTCCACGTTAACCATGACCAGTACAATGTGGAGGTGGAGATGTATTAATAAAGTATTAGTATTGTCTACACAGCCCTTTAAATGTGCAGGTTTTTCTATTACTATTGCTCTAGTTTTTGTTTATCCACTTCAGTAAATGCATTTTGTTACTACATACTATTGTGTCATGCGAAAAGAGTCTCATGCATTAATCTTTTTTTGTTTTTTTATGCGACAAGGCTGTGTTCATATGTCTGTTTTCCATTTTGGTCTCTGTGTGTGGTTCATGAAATTATTATGCGATGTAAACCTTTCTTGCTTCAAAACAGGAAAAATCTGATGACATTATATTAGGTTTTGATGTAATCATAGAGCTATTAGTCTGTAGTGGGAATGATCTATGAACATAGCGTGTACATGTGTGTGCATATGTGTGTGTGTTTTTTTTCTATGAATACAATCACATTTCATGCAGTAACTGTAAAATTGAATAACAGTCGCTTTTGAACTACATAATGAGTCTTCTTTAACACAGCAAGTCACACTAATATACTAACATAAGGTTTGCCTTAACCGAACTGTGTGTGTGTGTGTATGTGTGTGTGTGTGTGAAAGAGAGAGAGAGAGAGAGAGAGTTTTGGCATGTGTAGTATGTATAAAACTGGAAATGAAGAGTTACATTGTTTTCAGTGATCAGTGTCAATATGGTACTTGTTCTTCACATCAAAGAGTGTCCATGGAAAAGTGGCATGTTACAGACACTTTAAAGTAGTTAACACATTGGTGTAAGTCCTCTGAAGACTTTTGCTCATATTTCTATTTTTACAGTTTCTATCAATCATGAAAAATGCATAGCTCCAAATCCATAAACATTCACAGATAAATAGGTCTGTTTGCCACATCTCCCGCCTTTCATACTGTAGACGTTGTCTGAGAGGAACTTTTTCTTTTGAGGATTTAACCCTAAATCTTTTTGAGCACAGTCTGCTGGCATTAAACATGAAAGCCGCAGTGTTAATTTATGCTTAGCTACAGTTGGACTGCTGAGCTTGATGTACAATCACAATTAAAGCTAAAAGTGTACATTTCACCACTACACATATAAGATTTCATCATGTAGGCTTGAGTGAGGCAGTACAATTTTAGTGGTTTCCTCCAGTTTGGGGGTTCGAAGCTTGCCTCTGGTCTTCTCTGGGTGTTCTGGTTTCGTCCCACAGTCCAAATACATGAGGTGTAAGCAGACTTTTTCCAAATTGCCCATAATGTATGGCTGAGTGGGCGAGGGTATGTGTTTGTGCCACGCAATGGGTTGCCACCACAATCGGGGTGTACCCTACCTCATACCTCAAGTTCTCTGGGACAGGATCCAGGCCATGATCTTGTGCAGGATATTTGATATAGATAATGGATTGGACATTTGTGCAGTTTATGTAATCTTATATAATTTATTCAGCTTTATTAACTGTCTAATTCTGGTCAGGGTCATGGTGGATTCTGGGCTCCAGACTGAACCTCACTCACTCACTCACTCATCTTCTATACCGCTTTATCCTGAATTTAGGGATAGGGTCACGGGGATCTGGAGCCTATCCCAGGAGGCTTAGGGCACAAGGCAGGGTACACCCTGGACAGGGTGCCAATCCATTGCAGGGCACACACACATACAAACACTCACACACTCAATCACACACTGCAAGCAATTTGGGAACGCCAATTAGCTTAACCTGCATATCTTTGGACTGTGGGAGGAAACCGGAGTTCCCAGAAGAAACAGTCGACAGTGCTAATCACTACTATTATTATTACCAGACTAAAACTGTATAATAATAAATGTTGTTTTTGGAAATTCTTGTCCCAACATTTTTGTTTTTTTACATTTATTTTGCTACATTTAAGTCATTTATTTGCTCTAGGAACTGATGAAAAACATTCTTTATATCTTTTTGCAGTAAATAAGTTGCACAGATTCATCGCATTCTTTGGTAAAATAACTATTTCCATTCAGGCAGAATTTTTTTCAAATGTTTTCCTTCATAACCAGGCCTTCTTTGTTTTTGTAGAGAAATATAATAGAGGTAATTTAGTCAAAAAGCTCATTCATTCATCATTACTTATTAAACTGTCACAGTACATATTATGTACATGCATGCATGTATTCATGCAAGCTAACATTAGTAACTTACCTGCTATCACAAATACATAAAAATACAAAATAAAAGCAACCTCGCTCTCAGGTTTTCAGATGTATTTGTACTACTGGGGCTCACTGAGTATGATGCAGCGGTGCCCTCTTTCTTTGTGTCACTGCCAGCAAATTGTGACTGGGGAATAGATGGACAGGTGCTGTGGGAACATCACACAACGTCTCATGTGCCAGTGATAGTGAGTGGCCATAGTGAAAGCATGAGCAGACATGTTCTGATTAAATCAGTGTAAGGTTTAGTTCTCATTGGAAATAGTTACTAAAACACATACTGTACATGCCACAATAGTGTCCCAGAAGCATCACAGTAAACATCTCTGATTGTCCCAAACAAATGTTTTGTCCCCGGGATGCTGTTAGTCTAGAGCACAGGTAAGGGTACAACTCAGTTGAGATGCTAGCCCATCACAAAGCACCATCCACACACACACACACATCTGTCTACTCATTCAAAACTAGAGGCAATTTACTGTAGCCAGTCCCCCTACCAGAGAACCTGGGAAAACCATTGCAGAGGTGG
>JAOVVA010000027.1:10183956-10207679 GCA_028565275.1 Leiocassis micropogon | reverse complement strand
TTACAGCAGTGATTCCGTTAGTGTGTCGCTCAATCGAGTGTCATTAGAGAGATTTCTTGTTTATTTTTTCGATAAAAAATGTTTCCGTTGTGTGCGCGGGCGTGTGTGAAAAGAGTGGAGGAAGGGTAACTGTGTAAGACGAGAAGAGGGAGAGGGGCTTCTTACTTTAGCTTCACACACACACAGCGCCTGCGCGCACAAACGGAAACACTTATCTATCGGGATTTATTTTTTTTTTTAATTTTATTTTTTATTTTGTGTTAATTATTTTTTATGTATTTATTTTTCTGGGCTGTGGAACAAATAATTTGAATTCCCATTATTTATTATGGGAAAATTCGATTTGGTTTACGGGTGTTTTGGAATACAAGCCCACTTCCAGAACGAATTATGTTAGTTATCCAAGGTTCCACTGGAGTGCTAACACTCTTTGGGAGTGCAATTCCAGTCCAGATGGTTTCTTTAGACATTCTTTAGACACAGCCTAGAGTTGAGACTTTTACAATATGGGATTTAGGGTATTTTTGCCATGGCATTAGTGTTATTCTTGCCATAAAATTAAAAACACTGGCATTTTGTCCAAAGAAGAATAAGAATCATAAATTGACCACCCGCTGTTGATATAATGCACTTTGATTTAACAGTCTCCAGTGATTACTGATGAGCAAAGGACCGACATAAAAAAATTAAATGGTGTTGATAAAATGAAATTCTGCTCTCTGGGGTTAGTTGGTGTGAGGGTGCCTGAGGGATATTGCAGTTGTTGGGTTGCCTGACCGCAGTTATGTGTCTGTAATGTGCTTTTGAGTCACACAATAATTTTTCTTTTGTGTTTAAAGTTTCTAGTAAATATTTGACTATATACAGTAGTTTACGTAAGATGTAGTTGGGGAATGCTTTAGGCAGTGGCTTCACTTTCTTCATTAAATCCAGTCCAAGGTATCAAAATTGGTGTTAATGAAACACTAGAGATTTTGTTCTTTGTCAGGGCAGTATTTGTCCTAGAGCTGGGACAAAAGCATAGGCTTTAAGTGTAGGCTATGGACCCACTATTCTTTATGGTATAAGATGTTCATATGGGCTGCCTGGAGAGAGACATTGACATACCAGCTGACCTATTTCTGCAATAGCTCCTGAGGCTGCATGTATAGATAGAATAGTTGTTTTTAATTACATTTATGCAGGTCCTGCATCACTCCCTGCATAAAGGAAAAACAGAATGTGTTCCATTAAGGACATTATAAAATTAAGTACAACAGTACAACGTGGGATCCTGATGGCAACTCAATTCTGCGTATTGAAATGGCTTCAATATAAAGAGTAGCTATATTAAAGAGCTTTAGTCTCTGTTTGAGTGGAGACGCTTGGCCTCCCCCTCACTGAATGCAATTGTATTTATTTGACTGATTTTTGGTCATGCTGTTTCGTCTGAGTCTTTTTGCTACATGTTAGAAATGCACAAAATCACACTTGACAAACTCATCCTAAAAATAGAGCACTATGGACCACGGGTATAAGATAATTAAAATCAGGATGTTACATGGTTAAGTCAGAGGGTTGGCAGGTATGGGAGAAAGTTACCTTTATAAAAACCCCATCTATCCCTAAAAATTATAAGCGAATAAGTCAGGATATTCTAGGAATCAAAACTGTGAAATAAAATTGAAGTCATTAGATAGGCCTTGCATCAAATCCAGTTTAAGCCAATATAGTAGTTCAGTTCATTTACTAACACTTGTTTTGATATGATAATTGCACTGATTGTGGCCTTTTCTGTAAATCATTGTGAAAGATATCAGTCTGAAACAGTCTGATATTCACTCCATGCCATGAAAGCTTGGTCATGTCAGAGAACTGAATCTAGCTTTGTTTCAGTACATGTGAGTTATTCAGATGTGTTGAGGTCATGTTTTACATATGATAGCCAACAGACATCACTCTCTGCTTTCTCCCATTGAGACAGTAAGCTCTTCTCTTGCATGAGTTAGTCTTTTTTGTCATGTGAGGTTTATTTGAGTCCCGATTACCCTTTAACTGAACCAAATCCCTTTGTTGGGGTCGAAGATCAGAGAGTTTTGAACATAAGCCAAGTTGTTAGAAGAGAAGATGTCTGATGCACTGCCACCTCAAGACTCCAATCAATAGCTGTTCCATCCTCCTCATTTTTACTCAAGCGCTCCTCTTCAGACAAAGCTTCCATCTTATCCCTGCAAACACATCTTTGAGGCCGAGCTAAAGTGAGGATTTACTGTATGAAAGAGTAAAGATATTAGACACACCTTAACAGACAAGTTCTGTTTATCCAGTGAGACAACACAGGTCAATGAGATTCAGAAAATGTCAGAACTTGTGCCAAGTGTTGTTCCATAAGAATGGGTGTGCACTGCATAATCTGATCATTTGCAAATCATATATTGTTTAGCCAATTATTATTCAATGTACTGTATATATGTCATTTTACATCCATTTTGAGTGACATAAAGATTTCCAATTCCCTGCTAATTCATGCAACACTTCAACTGAGCTATTGAGCAGCCCAGTCTATTTCTGACATCAGAAATTCAGCTTGGTTGCCCTGAGCTGTCATGAGCCACAATTTATCACATCACTATGCTGCTATTCTTCTCAAGCTCCATCAGTGATAAGTTATAGACATGGGGTAGAAATATAAGTAAACTACTGTTCACTGCCCATCCAGAAAGAAGTTGATTTAACCTAGCAAATTGGTAAGAACCTTACATTGGATAATTGCTGCAGTGATTAATATGGTCAAGTTTTTTTTTGTTTTTTTTTACTCTAACTGATACAGTGAGTAGTTTCTTATTTCTTAAATAACCATGTCAGAAGATATATCTTGTGGTCCTGGCAAAGATGTTACTCAGTTTCTGAAGGGCCAAATTGTTGGCCTGCATCAAGAGAAGAAAACAACTAAGGAGATTACTGAAAATGCTAAAATTGGGTTAAGAACTGTAAAATGCATTATTAAAACCTGAAAGATCTGGGTGACTTTGGTTGGTCAGGTCTAAGTTCATCATGGTTACGGGCCCAAAAAATGATGCCAGCTGACTACCTCAATATTCCGAATGCCCAGGTTTTTCCATCAATAGATTTCTTTTCTTCCCTGATGGCATATTCCAAAAAAATGCCAGGATTCATCAGGCTTAAAATGTGAAAAAATGATTCAGAGAGCATAAGAAATCACTTTTTCACATGGATTGGCCACCACAAGTTCGAGATTTTAACCCTGCTAAGAATCTTTGGGATATACTGGAGAACAGTTTATGCAGTGGTCTGACTCTCCCATCATCAGTACAAGATATTGATGAGAAATTAATGTGACTCTGGACTGAAATAAACATTGTGACATTGGATAAGCTTATCAAAATGATACAACAGCTGTAATAAAAGCAAAAGGCAGTTCAACAAAATATTAAAGTGTATGACTTTTTTTGCCAGGTAGTGAGTATACAGTTTTAGGAGTGTTCAAATCAAACTTTTGATGGCAGAATAATAGAACACTGTTATGAAAGTAAAACTATCTTTATTTCTCTATATAATCCCATGCACTTATCCCAGTTTTTCACTGGTGCTTTAATAACATGAAGGTTTTCCCAGTACACCGGAGCCATGATCGGACTGCCTGCTTCATGTCAGAAACACTGGCCTCCCAGGAACTTGTTTAATGGCCCTAACATGCAGAAATGGCTTGGATTGGCCAGGACTGTATGGGCGATGTGGCAATAACTGGTGATAACTTGTGATAATTACTGGCAGTGGTACTGTAGAACAGTCATGTTGATATTCAGTACAGCAGCAATCCCGCTCACTGATATTGTTTAAGCGGGTTATAAAAAAAAATGTTTACCATAAACAGTACTTTAGCTAAATAAATCTGAACTATGTGATGAGAACAACTTACACTGAAATGTTGTTTGGTTAACACACTTATGTGGCCGATCTTTTTTCCAGGTTGCATAATGATGGCAGAATGCTTGATGTGTACCTTCGTCTCCACAGTCCAGAGAGGGCCTTTTTTATCCCAGATGATTGTGAAGTGTCCAATCAGGAGCTTAGCTTTATTGTAAAGAGAGCAGAGCAGTGGAGAGGCTTCAATGGGGAGAGACGAAAGGTTTGTGCTCATATGTTGCTTCAATTTATTGCTCTTGTTGTATCAATATTTCAACCAAACTTTAACCAACAAAAAGACTGCCAAATGTCTCAGAGCTTTTCTCAAACCCAAAAGCTTAACTGGATTAATGTGTGATTTAAAAAAACGGCTTAATATTAATCCATTAGATTGCCTCTGCTAAATTGCCCAACTGCTAGATGATAGCTCATGTCAAGCCTGCAAGACTATGTGAAAAAGAAAATTCATTTTTAAAAATGTACTTTTTCTTGTAAATGATTTTAAACACATTTTTTTTATTTAATATTAATTATTTAGTATTTAATGTGAGTCTATCAAAGCCTAATGGCATTTTAACATGCTCTAATGGTTTTGAATCTAGATTCCTGCAACATCACAATGGATGATCATTGAAAAATACCTGATGAATTTAGGAATTAGAGATGATAGATAATTCACGTGTGGAGTTCGAAGATAGTAGTCTTTCGTAAATGATTAGAGTTCTTTAGTTACATCTCAGAAAGCTACAAATTCATCTCAAAGGTCTTTAGTTTCATGTTAATTACTTGGGGATAATTACCCAAACTGGATCTCAGTTAGCAATTGTTTGATTAGACTATGGAAACCATTTTACTGTACATTTTAGTCAAGAAAAATTCATTTAACAAAGATCTGCATTTAGACCCTTTACCATTGCATGCAGTGTTACCCCTGCTCATACAGACACACACACGCACACTCACACACAAACCACACACTCACAGTTAAAAAGTACTGAGGATTGTCAGTAAAGTTCTGTAAATATTTACAACATACAACTCTAAAAACCAATTTACAGTAGAGTACAATAATAGCTTGCATAGCATATGCTTCATGCTTTTGAAAGACTTACAATTGATGCAACTGAACTAAAGGTGAAGGTTAAGGTTGGGCCCTTGAGTAAATTACTGTAAGATTCAAAGCCATTTTTACAGTACTAATAGACACTCTTTGCTGTCAGTTCAACATCTCTGTTTTGCTTTTGCTTTCCTACTTTTTTTTCATCTTTTCACTCTCTGACCTTCAGGGCTTGGTTAGTGGCACGCAGAGTAAGACCTCACTAGTTCCGTCTGCCTGGAGAACACTGGAATGCATTTGCAAAGATTCTTATTTGGGCAATGACTTCTCACCATCTCTTCACCTCAACCCAACCTTCAGTCGCTGTACAGTTCTGTTCCAGGATTACAGCAATCACTGCTTTCCTAATATTGCCCCTAATTCCTCCTTATTGAACTGATAAAATGATAACACATTAAACCCCTTTGCCAGCATGATGAAAATTTAGGGTTATTGCATTTCACCATTTTTAACATTATCCAGCCAGGCAATTTTTCATTTAAATAAGACGGCCTGGGCCATTATTTCATAATTATTATAGCAAGTTCACCCTGCAAAAAAGGGTGACTTTTCCAACTCTACAAATGCATATCCTTATTAAACTAATTTGCCTACATGCAAATTTTTGTCATTTATATCTCATTAACTATTTATCATCACCATATCAAAGAAACATATGCAGATAAGGAAGGGAGCATTGAGACAAATCTGAAACTAATATTTTGCAACTCTAATGGTTTTTGCATCTTTAATTAGATAGGAGAAGTTTGATATGATTAGGTCAGGATGCAGTGGTTTTCATTAAAAATACATTTCCAAAACTGTATTCCAAATGTGGCATAGCAATTAAATAGTGAATCCAGCATGTTTCTTATTATGAACCCAATTAATATAGGAGAGGCACAATTTTAATAACAAGAGGCCATGAGGCTTTCATTAGCAAGAAGAAGGAAAACCTGAACAAATGTTGTAGTTACAAGCTATAGGATGTTTTAAATGTTTCCTGAATGTTACAGTAAGTATTTTAGCAGGTTTTAGCCTATGCATACACTTTTGTAGAAAAAAAATTGTGTTAATCATGTTTGTACAATAAGGATGTGAATTTTCATAAAGATGACCATTGTGACCAATGGTGATTAGCATAAGAATAGGATAGGAAACAAATAAAGGGATTGAAAAAAGAAATTACATGTATAAAATATAGTTTGTCACAAAATGCAGCATCTGCATTTCCCCTAAAAAGTGATTTCATGCTGAATTGTAACCAGGTGACACCAAAATGGAACTTTTTGGTCATTACACCCAGGATATTTAACCCAGATCTGGGGTAAGGCCATGGCAGGAGCTTAATACTTACAGTACTGTACTCCAATATTCTGAGCAAACATTTACTCACATCAGCATTGAAAGACCACAGGTTTGCAATGCCTATTGAATTTGTAGCCTTAACTAGTAGCGGCAGCCACATGTACAAGTATGTAGGTATATAAAGTATGTACAGGTTTAAAATGTTCTGTATAATGAAGTAAGCAAAGATTCATCTAAAGGTGTTTTTAAGTGTTTTAGACATTAAAGGCTCAATGAAATAGTAATCATACTAAATGAATGGCAGTATTTTATAAAACTTTTGATTTATTTGACAAAAATAAATGAATAAATAAACAATTTCACTTTAACTCATACGGTAGTATCAATAATTCCATGTAGTAATATATACATAAATACATATTTTCTTTGAGAGTTTTATAAATATTCTTAATAATTTTAGAATTAATGCATAATTGACTTAACCAAGTACTGAAAAGCAACAGTAAGAAACTATTCCACACAATACACCTGGATTAAACTATTAAATCTCTAAAAAAAGATCTGATAAATGTTAAAGCAAAATTTTATTATACCATACAAAAATATTAAATAAACAGACCTTTATTCAGAAAAAAGACAGTCTTAACATTTTTACACTTTCAGATCTTTCAAGTTAATAAACAAATACAGTAGCAGTGTAGTTCAAAGATAAATTATCATTTATTTTATTTAATTACTTTAAATCTAATTTATTGTTAAAATATTTACATTTGATATTTATTTTAATTGAATCCATTATCTTCATGTTATTATATATTACTTTAAGTAAGGCCTGGCTGCTTCTTGTTAGAAACAGAGCTGTTGGCTCTCATGGCTGAAGATTCACTATGTGACAGATGTGTACTGCTGGGAACTTTTGCCATACAAATAATTAAACCATAAGTCAGTGTGACTACATTGCTCCATTTACATACATGGAGAAAACAGATATAGTCATTTCTTAGTAAAATGGTATTTTTGCTTGTCATGGAGGCACGGACTATAAAATAAATCTTAATTGAACCCTGTCTCTAGCATTTCAAGTTGGTTGTCATGTGGTTCAGGGGTTTTACTGTGATGCAGTATTATAACCACATATACTAATCCAGCAAAAAAAAACCAAAAAAAACACACAGTGTCTCTGGTGTCTCTTTTTCTTCCACATGTTATACATAGAAATGAAAAGAGGTTATGCTCTTTAACCACCTGGTGACATACACTGCAGTTTTATTTCAGCAGGTATATTGTACAACAGAAAAATGATTAAGGACCTAATAGTAGTAAAGTGTTAATGCTAGTTGTTTCCCATGAGCATTAAAACAATAAAACAAGATCCACATTCAATAACAGACAAAAATGGCCTGGTGTTATTATCATCAAACCTGTAATTTTCAGCAGCTGATCATAAAACATAATCAGATTTTTTTTACCCTTTAATTAACTTTATATTATGGTTTATATTCTTTCAGGCCATGTGATGATCATTATTGCTCCTGTTTAAGATATTACACTCTGCTATTAACATTTGAGTACTGAATATTATAACATAAATGGCAGTATGATTTGCATATTATTTTTGTGCTTATTTAATATTCAGTACGAATTACAACAATTTCCAATGTCACAACTGTGCAGAAGAGCTTTCAGTGATGGAGGTTATCTGTCCATGTGAAGTTGGCAACTAACCCTTTATTTAATCCTTTTTTTTTTCTTTCGTTTTTTCTTCTTCAGTTTTTGTGTGCTGCATTGTAAAGCAACTACATGGAGCAGAGAGAGAGATAGAAAATGAAGTGGTGCCTAAAATCATAGCGTGTGTGTAATGAGGGCATTAATTATGTATAGCCATTGGTGCAGATGGACCTCATTAATTGTCTGCTGTCGCCTTCTTGATTACTGTACCTGGGAGGGAGGTACTAATGCCTGCCGCGTTTTAGCAGGTAATGCAAACTGTTTTGTCACAGAGTGTCTGACAGTGACGGAGCAGCCGTGCACCAGAACTCTAATCTTCGCCATAATTCTCCAGAAACTTCATGGTGACATTGATTTTGCTAATGGCCGCTGATAGCCCCCGAGATGTTTTCGCAACTAAAATTGCATCAAGATTCTAACAAAGCCACAGCGTTTGTCTCCCCGTCTCTCCTTAATGTGTTTCCACAGGCAGAATTTAGGGAACACCGAAGGTGCTTTGCAAAACAATGGATTGGTGGGTGTGTTGGGGGCTGTCATGAGATGCAGAATGCAGAATTGAGGCCTAATGATGAGCAGACTGTGTTGGTTTTTCTTTATAAACTTCTCTCTCTCTCTCTGTCTCTCTCATATATTATTAAGTGAGCGATAGGCAAGACCTCTGCTGTCATCTGTGGCCTCAATCCTGCACTCACTGCACACTTCTTAGCAACATAAACAGTTTCTTTTAAAACTTGTTACATCACATCTCTATGTATTAGTCTACCAATTTTGACCCTGACTGATGTGTGTGCAGCCACAACATTTTACATCACTATTTTCTGCTGACTCCCACACGTATTTACTAGCATCAAAAAATACAGTAACATGAGAAAGAAGTCCATTAAGCTCATGCGTAAATTAGCCATAGAATTGGTTCACTAATTCTCACCTGCTGGCTAGTAGCCCATGACTGGCGGCTCCGGCTTCACTGTGGGTCAATAGAGGAAGCAGGGCTCCCTGAAAGCAAACCCAAAACAGGAACACAAACATGACAAAATGACATGAGGGAGGGGTTGACCTGATACCTCTGGGGTCAGAGTGAGGCACCTGCACCCCTCTTCAAGCACACCAACGTCCTTTTACAAAGCTGTTTGCTTGCATTATGTCTGAGAGCTGCTTCTTCAATTACAGGATGCTATTAGTGGACAGTGCTGTGCATGGGCTGGCAGGCCTGAGGCTACAGAGTCTTCATACACCCATCACAATATGAGATGTGACTAGGGAAGGGGTGGGCCTGCCGTGGAGAAAAGGTCAAAAGCTTTTGCTGGGCAGTAATGTGTGAACGTTGTGCAGCCACACAATGGTAAATGAAGTAGGGAAGAGTGAGGTTAAAAAAAAAAACAAATCCAAATATATTTTTATGCACTCAAGCAGGATGTTTTGAGTATTTAAGACAACAGTCTTGTAGTTTTTACATTCAGTCAGCAGCAGTTCTGTAGATGGAAACACCTACAATAACTCGAATAAATACTCTTCACCACCATGGTAAGCAGAAAAGTATCTCAGAATACACAACATTGCCCATTTTTGATAAGGTGACAAGGTCTATTGTCAGACGTGCTGTATAAATAAAATTTAATTGACCTGAATTTAACCACATTTTGAACCTTGTGGCAGATGGGATTTAAAAGCAAAAACCTACACTAGGTATCAGAACTCTGAGACTACAGTGCAACACAGACTCACAATGTGTTTAAAATAAAGGTAATGTTTAAAATAATATATGGTATATGTATATGCACATTTATTCAATTATATTTTATATATAGTATGCAGTGTACTGTGGAGGCAGTAAAAAAAAAGAAAGAGGACAATTCGTACAAAGTCATTTATCAGCTGTACCACCAAAATAATTTTATACTGAGCAGTTTACCTTTGAAACGCTTATTTCCTATTCCCTTACTTCCCAACATAGTCCATACAAAAATATTGTTTCATGGGATTCTGTTTACAGTGATTAGATTTATCATGCATTATCTCAGAATGGCCCATTTCTATGTGCCTACTCATTTTTCTTACACCTTCATTGGAGGTACACTCCCATCATTTCACATGCTAGTTTATATATTATATGAAGCCAGATTTTGATTTAGGATTTGCTTTAATATCTTAAGTAGTTCTGACTTTTTGATTAACAGTTTATCCATAAAACATGACATGCACTTAATATTTGAGAAGAAACAGTTTTAAAATGACTTCATGAAATAACAACTGTGATCCTTGGGTGTTGAATGTGGTCATTTGAATATGTAATATGAATATGAATGCATCTTTATAAGCATATTTTCATTAAGTTATGCTTCACTCTTATCAATAAATGATGGCATGGGTCTAAGTCAAAGAGTAATACTGGGTCTGGTTTCGGTTTAGTAGGAATTTTATCCAAAATTATATCACATATTTTGTGATTTCCCCTCACGGTGATGAATATTTTCGTTGTCGCTGATGCTGATTTTATTGTGGTTCATACTTACGCCAAAAACAAAGTCTGAAAAAGAGGAATCTTTCATCTGACTAAACAGCTAGGCTGACTGTTTCCAGAAAATATGGGAGATTCATTCAGCAGACACATACGAGATAGGCTTTTCATTTCATTTCATCCTAATATGTTGCTCACCAAGTCAGCTGTCAAAACAAATGCAGCTGGATGCTGCAAAATTGGGTCCACATGTTCAAACTCTCATAGATCCTGCACCCCCCCTCCTCTCATAATGTAGAACAGAGGGAACAAATTGAACTGTTGACAGATGAGGGAGCATTCTCTAGAGATGTTCTGGATGAATGGAATTTTTAAGAAAAAATATCTATGTTCTAAATTTAGTTCTCATTCAGAACACCTTTCAGATTAGTTCAGGCTTCTAATGATATTGTTTAAAATTAGAGCTGTGTATTTATTTATTTTGTATTTTTTGTTACACCCCTACCCCCCACCTTTGTGTCACTCT
Source organism: Leiocassis micropogon (assembly GCA_028565275.1). Lineage (NCBI taxonomy): Eukaryota > Metazoa > Chordata > Actinopteri > Siluriformes > Bagridae > Leiocassis > Leiocassis micropogon. Next base: position 10,196,657 of record JAOVVA010000027.1, on the reverse strand, counting down.
GGGTTAGCCTTTTTTTTTTTTTTTTATGCGTGAGAAGAAAAATTACAAAATAACAAATATGTTAAGTAGCCTATAGTTAATTGGGATATATTCTTAAAGATTTTTACCATTTTCAGGAAAGTATGAAATTTAAAGGAACATATTATTTAAATAATTAAAGCAAAATCACTATTTATTCATTATTTTTTACATATATTATGAGAAAACTCACAAAATCAAACAAAATAGAATACATATACAGATTAACTACATGCTTTTTTAATATGTATTTATTTTTAATTTTTTTTGCAAACTGCCAAGCCACTCTGAACAAACAAAACTTAGAAAGTGTCTTGCCCAGGCAGTCTTGTTCTGTGCTACTAAATGGTAGATTGCCTTAAGGAATTGTTTATGGATTAAACATGCTTTTTAAAGCATTTATAAAAGCAGATTAGTAACAGGGAATTATGCAGATGCATCAATATGATAATCCTTAGATAAGATATTATCATTCTCAGTGTTTTGCCTTGTCTTTCTTTCCTTTCTCAGTTCTGAATCCATAGTTATTCTCTTTACACTATTTTAAACAGTACATTTTGATTTGTTTTATTATATTATGTACTACTTATAAATACATTGAAATAGTTTGCATTTTAATGCAGAGTGTGAGTTTTCCCTGGAGTAACTGATAGAAGCATTGCCTTGCTGTACTGAAACATGCTTTTCTTCTATCTGTTGTCTGTCCTGTCTGAGCTTTTACCAGGTTACATTCAGCCTCTCCAAATCCAAATGGCAGATAAACAGCATTAATTGCATAAACTGGCTGCTCCTTCTTCCACAAGTCTACAATAATGGCCTATTTCTATTCTATTCTAATGGCTGGCAATGTGTGGGTTATCCATGCGTGGGGCCGAGCTCTGATTAGCTGAGCCTTCTGCATCTGCTGGTTTAGAATATGAATTCGAATTACAACGTATCTGCTCTGCTGCTTTACAAAATGAACTCTCAGGCATATAACTCTACATACACAGAAATAGAATAAAAATTGCATTGTTATTATGTAAACATTATAGTTAAATTGTAGGCATTAATCATATGAGATGGTTGCAGTTGGAAACAGAAGAATTGTAGAGCACATGCGCCCACACACACACACACACACACACACACACACACACACACACACACACACACATTGTACACGGATGCATGCGGAAAACTAGTTTGTTATTTATGGATTATTAATAAATGATTGTATTACAGCTCATTAATAAGAGATTAAGAGATACATCAAATATATTTTACAATACACAGAAAATACATAACAATTTTCAGCATATATTTGCCACTCCACAGGTCCTTTGTTTGATCCTGAGTTTGGGACCATGTGTGTTTTTCGCAGGTACCATCTCCTGCCTAAAACATGAAGTTAGTGGCATTAGCGATGCTAAAAATAAACCCCAAGATAATATTGAGTGTGTGTATGTGTGTGAGCATGGTGATGGATTGATGTCCCAGCCACTGTGATTACTACTCTATGTTCCTGAACCTTGACAATTATTTCAGATCCTCCTCAATTGCGATCAGTTTTAGAAGTTACCGAACAAAAGTTAACGAATGCTTATGGATATTTTGTTTGTAAAGCATGAAAAACATTTGCGGTGTCTCTTATTTATGGTTTGTGAAATTTGCATGTGACTCAAATGTGTTCAGTGTAAACAACTGTCTACACAGCGCTCAAACACTAGAGGGTCGATTAGGTCAGGCCTGCATTCCTGAAACCAGTGTGTATGTGTGAAATAATGACAAAATTTGCAAGACTATAGAAAGGTAGACCGAAAATAAGAGCATATCTAGGTTTTTGTTTACATATTATGCATACATGCAGTCATACTACTTTTTGTAAATTAAAGCCTAGTCTTTATGCATAGTTCCTTTTTGTATTTTTGGATGTGTGTGTTGTAGGGCTCTCACTGACCCACATTGGCTCCTGTTGGTTCTGTCTGTCCGTCAATCATTCCGTTTAGATCGACCAACCCTGTCTATGCACTCTGTGCTCTATCATATCAAACTGTACCAGGCTTGCCATGTGCCACTACCACATAAATAACCCAGGCTGTCCGCCACACACACTCACACACAGACTCATTCAAATGCACCTGTCACTGTGATAAAGCACTCGCCCGCAGGGAAGCATTGTTTACATTTTCACTCCACTCTTCGCAAAAGTGAGATTCTAATTATTTTTCCCCACTGTAAATTACAGCCAAGCGGGACAGAACCAGGAGCCCAGAGGATCCACCAGGTGCAACACTGCACACTTTTTATCACTTTCTTACTCTATAATTATCTGTCTATTTATCTACCTATCTATCTATCTATCTATCTATCTATCTATCTATCTATCTATCTATCTATCTATCTATCTATCTGGGTATGTGTAATACACGCAAACACACACACACATGCTCACATGCACACACACACATACACATTCATATAAAGTATATACACTATATAGGATGCACAGTATAGAATGAAAGTTGATTGGAGGTACTATGCAAGGAAGGCAGAAGTGAGAAACTACTCTTACACACACATATACCGAACATACATACAACACACACACAGTTGACTTTGCTGTTGTGCTCATTACATGCAAGTCTAGAGATATTCAGCCGAGTGGAATACATTATTCTTCACATTTCATACATAATAATGTGCCAAAATTGCATTGCATTATTTGTCATTCCCATGACTAGAGAGACAGAGATGGCGAGAGAGAGAGGGGAAAGATTTAATTAGCTCAACGAGTATGCAGATGGAAGGTAAAATTAGGCTAAAAAGGGAGTGCTGCAGATGAGTAGACTCAGTAATGACGGCACTATCTTATTTGGATCACTGAGAGTGAGATGACACAAAGCTTTGTTTAGGTCCCTTTCGTTTCCTGAAGGATAGTCTCCTATCTTTTTTTTTTTCAATTCTTTTTAGTTGTACTCGTTTGATTGAAAGATCAAGGTTTTCGCCATTATTTAATGTGTTTAAATAAATAATATGTGTTTAAATTAAAATATATATATTATTAAGTATAATACAAGAACGTGTATACTGTATGATAGAAAATCAGTTTGATAAAATCAAACACCAGTCTTGTGTGAGGGATATGTAGCGTTTTCCTGGTTTGGGATCACTACCCGCAGGGCTCACTACCTTTAAATGTATTATTTTATATATGTCTTTAAAAACATGTTTCGTTCAAACCGCATTTCTGGCGTCTTGTTATTGTCACTTTCCCTCTTGCCGCTGCAGAGCATATCGAAAGAACCACGCCGATCTCCCGTGACCCTCCATCAGCACAACTACAACTGCATTATGAAGCAGCTCTTCCTGGTACACCACTCTTTTAGCTTGTACATTAAAAATGTATTGAATACAGGAGACACTTACACTTGAGTGCGACGCTTATCAAATTTCGTATATCCATTTTTACAAATCTGGAAACATGTAATCTCATTTGGCTGGGAGCAGGCACAGGCTCATTTTGAGGAGAGTTGAGCGTCGTCGGCTGCCATTTTTATTTCCACTTCCTGGATCCCGGCCTGTCTGTGCATTTGCCGTAACATTTGTAAAATGCAGAATTTATGTCAGTGTTTGGAGACATGGTTTGATGTTTATAGTCCACAAAGAAGCAGTTGCTGTCTCTGCTGATGCAAATAAAGGGACTGATATGGGCCTCTATCAGATTCCGTGTACAGACGTCCTCAATAAATCCAGGCTAGATTGGTTAGAATTAGGTTAGCTCACTTGAATGCTATCTGCTTAATCCACAGATGGGCTCTCTGAGAACACCCAGGCTTTGAGTCTACATCAGTCACTTAGTGCCAGCACTAGGACAATGGCACAGAAACCAGTCATACCCCATTCAAACAGACACACACAAACACATACACACACCTATTTAAACACCTACTTACTCTCTCATTGGATGTTTATCAATAGGTTGAATTGATAAATTATTAGGTAAAAAAAAAAAAAACTAAAAAAATGTAGGTATAATCAGGATTTTTTTACTCCAAATTATGCATGTACAGTTTTGTGTTGAGCTACACTAAACAGACTCACAGATTTTTTCATTATTATAGAGACTTAATCAGTTATTGCATAATGTACAACCTTAGACGTGTGATGGTTTCATATGAAACTGTATATAGTACACACATGCAATACAGGCTGCACCAAGTCCAGACACAGATAAGACACTTCAGGTTATAAATGATAGGGAAATGGGAGTGTTCCTACTGTAGTTTGGTTGGTTATGTCTTTCTTATGTCTTTCACAATCTCCTCTGACGGTGCACAGTAAGAGCATTCTCTCTGGGCTTTCTGTGCTTATGAAGTGTCTAATTGCATTTGGTAATGACTCTTGTGCTTTTAGCCACAGCTGCCTGTATAGGCAACACCTTTAAATAGCCATTAAAAAAAATACTTGAAATGAAGTTTCTGTCGCAGCCTGACCCTGCCCTCATTTCCCCAACAACATAACACTTTCTTGCTGTTTTTTTTTTTTTTTTCTTGTTGTTGAACAGAGTTGTAATTACTGGGCCAATTCAGGGGTCACCTTGAGACTTTTAGTTGAAACTTGTGTATTCACCTTCATTAAGTCTTGGTAAGATCCATACGAAGTGTGCAAAGAGAGTAGGAAAAGCTGAATGAAGGAGAGGACGGAACAAGGAAGGATAAGTCTAGTTTAAGAAGAAGAAAAAAAGACAGACAGACAGACAGAAATATTCATGCAGTAATTCAGGCCTGTCCTAGCCTGTAGACTTCTTTCTCGATCACTGAGACAGATGCGCCTAAATCTGTTCCCTCTTCCAAAGGAGTTTTTCTTTTATTCTCAACTTCTGGCTGGTTTCTCAGACTAACAGATCTTACTTTCTCAGCAATGGGCTTGGCTGTATTGCTGGCTAAATATCCTGTCTATGAATAAATATTGTATGTATGTAAAAAGGTCACGCACTGTATGCCAGTTAGGTGTATTGTTTTATGTAAATGTCTATGTGCTTATGGTTAGTATGTGTGTGTGTGAAACCTGACACTATGTTGTATGTAATCTAGTTTAGCTGGGCGAGAGACAGCTCGAACTTGTCACACCGATGCCAAGACCTATATACCTTGCCACACACTTGGTTTGCTAATATTTTCCATGCTGTTCAGCACCTAAACAGCACACACACAACTTTACAGCCAAATCAGAGCTGTGCAAGCTGACACCTGCCCAACTATAAAAAGTGTAGTTCAGTCAAAAATTCAAATAAACCTAAGCCCAACAGAAGCAAGCATGGCCACGGTGAACGATAACAAGTCAGTAGCTGGCATGACCGTACTATCGGGAAACATAAGAATCTCTGGCTGAAATTTTCTTTTTTCGACTGATTTTATCATCCATATTGAGCAAAAGTACATTTCTGTTCTCATTTCACCCAGACCTCAGTAATCATGTATGCTCAGATTACATGCATAGGTTTGAGATATTTTTTGGGTTGTTTGTTTGTTTTTTATCCTGTTAAGTATTTGGATTAAAATAACGTTTCTCGAGGCTGTGGGTGTGCTTCGTGCCGTGCCAGGGTCGTAATTGGTTGAGTAATCTGGCAACTTGATCCCCTACATTTCTGCCCCAGCGAGTACAGATCATCAGTAAAGCTGAAGAAGAGTGGCTAAATTAAAGAGGATTACTGTCAACTGGTTTGGGATTTGATTCATCTGAAAAGTGCTGAACTGTTGTCTAAGGTACGGGCAGGTAATACCGTCAAAGTGAGCATTTGTGCAGGTATGTGTCACTAAAACCCTTCTCACCTCCACCCTTTGTTTGATTGTGTGCATACCTTTAAATGTATGCAGTACAGAGACTTCTGCTCACTACTTAAGGTTTTAATTTTCACCTGGGCCAGATTTCCCGTAAGACCCTACATGTAGACATAACACTGTTGGGGTGGAGGAGTTAATGATGATGATGACCTCTTTGTCTTCCTGCCAAATTCTGTCCTCTGTCTTTTCAAATAGTCATTCTTGTGCTGTTTGATTGTTGCAGTTTTTTTGGAGTAGTTCCTAATCGGGTGGGGGATGTGTCTTGTCTCACAAGGTGGCAGTGTATGATTACATCTGGACCCAGGAAGAGTCTGGAGGGTGCGAATCCCCTGGGGCTGCATCCACTGTAGTGGGAGAGACGAGCACCCATGTGTCCATCTACACACTGTACCTGAGTGGCCTGCGCCAGCGCTACAGGCATTTCCTCAGGCAGCCTAGTGGAGCCATTGTAGAGGTAGGACAGAGAGGTTTCTCTCTCACACACACTTGCTTCCTCAATCTTACAAGGTCATATGTAATTTAACAATCTCTACCATTGATCGAACTACCTATCAGGTCTTTAAAGACTGGATCAGTTTATCAAGGATTGTTTTGGGATCTAAATATGGTTTAAAGGGGAGTTCTTGATTTGGAAAGCCAGATTTTGGTACCTTTGTCCTTATATTTGTTTTAATGTGCGGATTAGAGAAAGAAGGAAGAGCTGGAAATTCTTGCGAATGAGCATAATAAGCTTATTTTACCTTTTGTTATCTTCACTAGAAGAAGAAAGAGATGGAAGACAGATACATACACATAGTCTAGGAGTATCTGGCCTGAGGCAGTGACATCACTCAGATCAAAGAGAGCTAAAAGAAGTGCTAAGCATTATTGTTTTCTTTACCTGCTGACCTGGCTCTAAGCCTGCTCACTGGGTTTTAGCTAGGAACTAAGGGGGAAGCAGTGACGTGTTCCCCAGTGCCTGTATTCCTTGTACGTTTTTGCACGACGCTACACATTACTGCACCCAGTCGAGCAGCACTGAGCAGACTGCTGGCCAGATTGCTGTCTAATTAAATGTTCCGCAAATTCCACTTGGTAACAACTGCAAGCATATGAATTAACTCGCATCCCCCCAAGAACAACCTGGATCAGCCCAACAAAATTAATATTTTAAAACTTTCATGTCAAAAGCAGCAGATTTATGCCGTGTGTGTGTCAACAGCTTGCTCCCAGGGACTGCACTCAGCTAATGGCGGATCACAAGTCTGCTTTTGACGGATGAGAACGACGCCAACCCGCGGCATATCTATCAGTCTCGGCGATGCTCCACAAATGCATAGAATACAAAGGAGTGTGAAGTGATCCTAAAGAAAAAAAACTGCTTTGGCGTCACAGGGAAATCTTACAGGGCCTCACTTAAAAAATACACATTTGAATAAGTCATTCTTTTCATATGGACTGCTCAGAGATTCACCCAGGAAGCAGTGTATTTGATGAAGGGTATAATATCACCCCAAATAGTACCAAAAGCCGCCCACACTTACAAATAAATTATTACTACTACTACTACTCCTACTACTAATACTACTACTACTACTACTAATAATAATAATAATATAAAAATTTAAATTAGTGCCTCCTAAGATAAGTCCAGGAGATGTACCAGGAGACATTCATGGTTTTTTTCAGCTTTAAATCCGATATAATGTAGCGGAAATAACTACAGTTCATTCAAGGCAGTAGGTGTGAGAACTTCACTTGCATTTATGCCACTGGGCAGTTTTTACCTCCTTCAACCATCTTCTAGCTTCAAAGAGATCTAGCAAAGGAGCATAAAGATATTTCACAGAAGGTCAAACACTCAGAAAACACTTGTTTTTGGTGATTTTATATCTTGTTGGTACTTCATGGATATATAATAACATCAACTTTCACCATGAAAGTTGCACTGATGCAATTGCTTGTGTTGCACCTCTTATTCTGAGACATTAGTGTCTGATGGATAAATCTCATTTCACTTACCATAATTTTTGGAAGGCTGATTTTAAACACAGTGCAGCAGAAAACAAATTTGCTCACCATATGGACCGAACATTTATTTGATGTAAACAGTCATTTAGTAATCGCAGCCTACCTTTATTACGCCACTGTGATGTTAAACTCAAAGTTAGAAATTGCTTATGAAACCAAACCATTATTTAAACAGATGTTTACCAACTTCTGAATGGCTTGAAACGGCACATTATAACAGCTCAAACCTGAGTGCAACCATAACTACTCAGCTCCTGATTGAGCAGAGTGCAGCTTCATCTGTAGAAACAAGTTGCCGCTGGACATAAACGTTTGTGTATTCATTATGCTTTGCAGTAGAACGACAGAGGCTTTATGTGCGTCTGCGCATGTCTTTCCTCTCAGGCTACTGTTTAAGTGTCTGTGGCTTAAGAAAATGTTGCTATGGCCCACTGTGTTGTGGCGTCTCTCCTGCCCATATGTCTAGTGGAGCATATGTGAAGCCTGGCATCACTTCTGTAAAATTCCCATTAAAAATGCACAACTAAAGCTCCAACAGCTTGAATATTACCTCCAAACAGATTATTAATGCCTTTGTGAGAAGAGAAAATGAAAAACAAAACCACACTGAACATTCAGCATGCACTAAGCACTGACACTTTTTCTTTCATCTTTTGTTGGAACAGTTAAGAGTTTATCTGTTTTTCTGTGTAGCTGCCTACCACCAGTAGACATATCTAGAGCTGTATTACTGACATACAATAATAGGCCAGGTTTTAAAAAATTAGTCTAGGTTTGAAATTATAACAAGCAAAACCGATCAGCCATAGGATTGTGATCACCAACTGTATACCAGCAAACTGGTGATAGGATCATGGGCACCCAAGGATCAGGGGCAGTGGTAGCTCAGATTGGCGGTTCGATCCCCAGCTCCACCAGGTTGCCACTGTTGGGCCCTTCAGCAAGGCCCTTAACCCTAACTGCTCCAGGGGCGCTGTATCATGGCTGACCCTGCGCTCTGACCCCAGTTACGCTGGGATATGCAAAGAAGGAATTTCACTGTGCTGTAATGTATATGTGACAAATAAAGGCTTAACTAACTTAACTTAACCATGCCCATTGTGATCGAAGGCCAGCCTATCAGTCTGATCCCACAGAAAAGCCAATGCAGCACAAATTACAGGAAAAATTCAATGTTCACCACAACATGATGGAAAAGCACCAGAACACCCAAAGCACCACAGTACACCATGTATGGTGCCGAGCATACAAATAGCCCAAGGCCCCCGTCCGGCCAATCTAATTGAGCACCCATGAGATGCACAAGATAAGTTCATCCTATTGATGAAGGCCCCACCCTGCACCCAACAGCACCCAAAGGCACCCAAAAATGTCCTGGTGCCACATACCAAGCACAGACCCAGAGGTCTGGTGGAGTCATACCCTGAGGGGCCTGATCTGGCCCAGTGGCACAAGGGGAATCCAAAACATAGGTGATGTTATGGCTGATGTCAAACTCATAGCTATACTTCTGATTTGACTAAATTCTTCTTAATAAGTAAAGGCTGTATTGTACAAAGTCTACTAAGGCCACACTGGAATATTGAGGGGTTCACGCTCTTTATCTGTGCCTCATGTTCATGATTCACCTTGTATGCAGTCATGTGAAACACTTCTTACCCGCACACTGTCTCAGATCAGTTCTCAGAATATGAAAAAGTTAACCTTTAAGAAAGAACCTTGCAGCTACTTTAATTGACAAGCTGCATCAATCCTCTCTCCTCCCTGGCCTGCTCTGATAATTACTCCTGCACGTGTTTGATTGCTGCTGTCAAGGGGGAGACTATGCTTCATTTGCTACGGGGTTGACGCCTCACTTAAAAATACAGAGGTGTTTTTTTTTTTTTTTTTTAGCATACACCTTTTGTTAACTTTTCTATTTTATGTTTATTATTTTCTTTTATTAACTTGTTTTATCTTTTTTTTATTTAGTTTTTTGTTTCTGTGCTGTGAAATAATGTCCTTGACTCTGTGTGTATGTGTGTGTTACATTGCATGCTGGAAGGCATAGCACTTGTATTGGGAGACCATGGGTTTGTGAATAGTGCAATTATCTTGCAGGTTTGTGCTGGTCCAAAATGCTTTTAGTATCAGACAGATATAAGACAGAATAACATTAACTCCTCAAGTATTTTCAGTGCAGATGAGCATATTTGTAATTCAGTTCTTAAATACAGTGACCTCCAGAATTATTGCCACCATTAATGGGGGAAGGTGTGGGTTGAAAAATGTCTTTGTGGGAAGGAGGTGGTACCCTCCTTTCGCCAACATAACAGCACCAAGTGTTTTTTTTTCCCTTTGTAATGCTTGATGAGATGACTCCCCAAAAACAATCTCTCCAAATTACTGACTATTCAGTTTATTCCACAGAGTTTTTCATGGGTTTAAGTCAGAGGCCTGGGATGAATGTGACAAAAACTTAATGTGTTGCTCATTTAGGTATTCTTGTAGTTCATCTAATTAAAGAACCAGCTCTAGTCAAAGTTCCAGTAGTATCTAGTATCTAAATCCAGGTGCTATGTTAATTTAAAACACTTTCTGTTTTGGAAAACATTCTTAATGGGTTATATCCATTGTTTGTAATTGCAAACAAGTTGCTAGGGAGCATTTGTGTTATGGTGGCTTAGTGGTTAGCACTGTTGCCTTGCACCTTCAGGGTCTGGGTTCCATTCCCACCTCAGCTCTATGTGTGGAGTTTGCATGTTTTCCCCATGCTTTGTGGGCTTCCTCTGGGTACTCTGGTTTCCTCCCCGACCCAAAGATTAGGATAACTGGTATTCCCAAATTGCCAGGATAAAGCAATATAGATGATGAGTAAGTGAGTAAGTGAGTGAGTGAGATGATGAGTAAGTGAGTGAGCATTTGTGTTTCATTGGACTTTGGAGCAATGGATAAAGGTCACGTGGTCTGATGAGTTCTGATTGACCGGAGTGATGTGTGTATCAGAGTAAAAAGGGAAGCACATGAAGTGATGCATCTATTATGCACAGTGGTCACTGTACAAGTCTCTGGACACAATGTTATTATCTAGGGATGCTTTAGTTGGTCAGGTCCAGGCTCCACAAAGTAATGACAATGAAATGAAGTCAGCTGACTACCTGAATGTACTGAATCGAGCATATTATCAGGTATATTCCAGTCACATGAAAGAGTGGTCCTTCATGAGAAGGAGCATGAGAAATACTTTTTACACCACACCGCCAGATCAAGCATTAAGGCGGTGGAATTAAATAATGGGGCTTTCAACTGTTTTTTTTTACCCTGGCAGTGTATTTTAACAGTGAAAATGGGTGTTCTCAGCATTGTTTTTTATAACAATTGCACCCACGTCTCCACTACCTCTCATTCAGTGTTAAATTAATATGAATGCCTTCAGATATGAGATAGATGCACTTAATCATTATTATAATTTTTTTTTTTTTTGGTTTGTGATCCCATCATGTTGGTCAGCTTATTGGGGATTTGGACAGTGTGGCTGCTCATCAACATGTCCCGTGTCAGAAGACACGGCAGAAGGAAGTCGACAGCAGGTTGAAGAGTTCAACACATGCACTGAGAGAAAGAAAGAACAAGAATCCTGCATGGCGTAAGCATTGGTCTTATACAAATTGAACTGAATTTTAGATTTTTAAAATCATGTTTATCATTGCTTTGTTTTGTGTGTTTCATGCACGTGTGTGTGTGTGTGTGTGTGTGTGTGTGTGTGTGTGTGTGTGTGTGTTTAGGTTGTAACAGAGTAGGACCTCTCAGCGCAAGTGCCTGTGAACCCAACACAACATTGAAAGATTACTGAGGACTAAAGTTTCTTTACAGGAGCTAAAACTTCTAGGTGTGACAAGTGTGAAAGGTCTCAAATAAAAATCAGGTGACACACCAGCATATTTAGCAAGGTGCTACAGTACTCCTAAAACTGATTATGAGCTTCATTTTCATTTCAAAGGAGACAGTGTTGCATTTGCCCTCGAGTTGTGTAGAAAAAGGCACCAATTTGAACACAGAAAAAGCCATGGCATAAAACAAGCTCTGAATTGAGTTAAATTTATAAAATAGATTTCAATGTGTGCAAACGAGCTTCTGCCCAATAATATAAAATATTAGACAACATAACCTTATATACGAGGGCTATAACTAAAGTGGGCATAACGTTTATATTAGCTGACATTGGTCGTTCAGATTGCATATGTTGGTAGAGTCTCTTTTCCTTTATACAAAGGAATATGGTATCAAACATTACTCAAAATAGTTGCCATCACTGAACCCAATTTTTGCATCCATCTGTGCAAAAGGGTTTTTCAAAGAGAATTTGAGAGTTGGGTTCAGCAGTGGTGCCAATGCATTGATTGTAATGGAGTATATATTGAGTAGTACCTTTGTAGAGGAACAATTACTCTATCAACCATGTGCAATTCGCATGTCCTGTCAGTTAATCAAAAAGTTATGCAGTTATGCCCACTTATGCATTGTTTTTGGTAGAGCCCATATTTTATTTTTATTTTGCATGAAACTTGCCTCACAAGAACAAGTAAAAGTACATCAAGTGTGGAAATATATGGATATTATTTAAAACTTTGATAATGTGAAAATTAAATTAAAGCAGTGTATATTCATACAGGTCAACAAATAAATGTATCATTCATTATATCTTTAAAAATAAACACAACTCTGAAAGAAATTAATCAAAGCAAAAAAAAATTAATCAAAAAAAAAAATATATATATATATATATATATATATATATACTCAGCAAAAAAAGAAACGTTCTCTGACTTTCAAGTGTTTTTACTTTCAGTAAACTTAATGTGTAAATAT
>JAOVVA010000027.1:10166829-10183856 GCA_028565275.1 Leiocassis micropogon | reverse complement strand
GGATTTTTACAACATTATTGTTGAAATACACAGTCCTGAAAAAGGGGCGTTTCTTTTTTTGCTGAGTATATATATATCTGGTGTCATCAAATCAGTGCATACATACTGTACATATACATAACATTTCATATCAATGTTGATAGGAAAATATGTTATAATAAAGATAAAATATGTAATGATAATGTTTTGGTTGTTGAACCAAGTGAGAACAAGGGATGTTCAAAGTTGAACATAGGATTTTTGGAAGCAGGACAAATAAAGTAGGTAAGCATAGGATCTGAGCGACTTCTGGAATGCCGTGGTTAGTACCTAACTAAAGTGGTCAAAGGAAGGAAAGCTGGTGAAATGGAAACATGATCATATGAACCAAGGCCATTTAATGTTTGTAGGGAGTGAAGGTTAGCGCATTCGGTCCAGTCCCACCGAAGAGCTAATGTAGCACAAATTGCTGAAAAAAGTTAATACTGAACACGGTGCAAACGCAGCACACATTGCATTGTAGCTTGCTGTTTGGCATGCACAGTTGCAGACTGGTCAGAGCAACCGTAGAGCAATGGAAGAAGGTGGCCTAATATGATAAAAATGTTGATTTTCTTTTACATCATCTGGATCTAGAAAAATGATGGCACCAGGATGTACTATGAAAAGTATAAAAGGCATCAACTGCAGTGTGATAATCTGGGCAATGTTGTGCTGAGGAACCTGGGGTCCTGGCATTCATGTTACAAATATCACATATACGTAAACATTGTTGCTGACTAAGAACACCTATTCATGTTAACATTATTTTCAAATGGCCTCTTTAAGCAGGATAATGTTCTCTGTCACACTGGAAAATTGTTTAGGAATGGTTTGAAGGAGGCGACAAAGAGTTTGCGGTGTTGACTTGCCCCACAAATTCCCCAGATCTCAATCCGATCGAGCATCTGTGGGGTGTGCTGGACTAAGAATTCTGATCTCTGGAGGCCACAATTTTCAACTTACAAGACGTAAAGAAACTGTTACATCTTGTTGCCAGATACCACACTTTCAGAAGTCCTGCGAGGTCCATGCCTTGGGGTGTCAGAGCTGAAAAAAGGGGGATTTACACCATAATAGGCAGGTGGTTTTAATGTTATCGCTGTTTAGTGTGAGTCCTGCATACTGCATGCTGCAAACCTCGGTGCTCATTGCACTTGACAGTATGATGCCTTGGACTTCTGCATTGATTCTTTACATTTCCACACGTGCTTGCTTTGCTTCGTGTCCTCTGTCCACCGCAACAACCTTCCCGATTATTGTTTATGTATGTAAAATGTAAAATTGTAATCAACTGTTTCACATTTCCTCCTTTGGTTACGTGAGTATTTAAACCCTTGTTTTTCATTGTCTCCCTGTGGTGTTGTGTCTTTTTAAACTCATTGAGCCATTTGTATTTATTGTGTTTGCTTTGTTGCTTTTTTGACTCTGATCCTGCTTCTCTGCTTGCCGATTTTACATTAGCATAGTTATCGCCTGGACTATTGCTTTTTTTTTTTGTTGTTGTTCTTTTGAACTGTGTATTGGACTGTTTTTGGATAGCATAATAATATTTACTCCATAAATACCTGGAACAACCATAATAAGTGTTTTTCTTCTTATTTTTTTTTTTGCACTGAAAATATAAATGGCAAAATACTCTTTATAGTAGACACTGTATTTAAACCTTTAGTTTCCCTTTACTTGAAAACACAGATCTCTTACATACATCAAAAAGCTAAACCTGAATTTGATGTAGACGTTATAATAACTGTAAAGTAAAAAGCATTCCATTATGAAATAAATGCTGGTTGATACATTCTCAGTGCTGCCTCCACATTCTGAAAAATTAGGATCCTAAAAGTCGCTTATCAGCAGCCAGTGATAAAATATCAATATTGGGAACCCATTAGGCAGGATAATATTCCAGCTGCCTTGATTTGTATTGAGTATGTGTCTGCTGGCCAGGGCTTTGATGAAATGAACTGGCCCACAAATCAGGCCATAATGGGAGCCTACTTATACATACAGCTTAATTAAAGGTTGTGGGCTTATTAACATGTGTCTGAGAGATGGAGACCTGCTCCTGCACTGAGCCAGGTTGTAAAGGTTTTATAGATAACCTATCATTATTAAAGCCCATCGTTTAATATTGGATCTTAATAACCTGTCATTTTGATGATGATTCTGATGATGATTCTCTTTATGGCAAGTCATTACACCTCAAAGTTGCAGCTGGATTGCAATGTGTGTGTGTGTGTGTGTGTGTGTGTGTGTGTGTGTGTGTGTGTGTGTGTGCGTGTGTGTGTGTGTGTGTGTGTGTGTGTGTGTGTGGGGACAGGTATGAAGTGATCAGGAACTGTGGTCCCCACTGCAGTCGTTAGATTCTTATGGACATTGCAGCTTTTAGCTTCTCTACTATTGTATAGAGGATTAGAATAGATTCTTTAGGAGTTAAACCAGTGTTTAATATACTATTGCTCTAAATATACAGTATATAACAACCTTTAAATGCAACCTTAATACGATACCTTTGCCACAAACCTTGTGAATACATAATTGTTTAAAAAAAAATTTTATCATTAATACTCTACTGATTCCACCATTTGCTTGTTATAATTTTGAATGTTAATAGAATTCCTTTATTTCATTGCCACTGTAATGATGATGATGATGATGATGATACTGTATATCCAACCTGATTCTCACACTTCTTGTCTGCTAAGGAAATCATATTGTTGTATATTTACTCCATACTACCAGTAGTGCACATAATTACTGTAAAGATAAAATGGTAGAGTCTATGCAGTCTTTATTTATTTTATTTTATTTTTTTTACATTTTTCAGACATCCATGTGATACTTTTATGGGCAATGCTGGTTTTTTTCTATCTAAATATTTTTCAACAGTTTTGACATGGGCAAAAAATGATTTCTGTGTTATGATTGATTTTCTGTCCTTTGTTATTGACTTTTAGATACAATGGCCACACATACATGCTCAATGAGAGCTACTGGGGCATCTTACCTTTTACCCACAATTATTAATACATTTCATATGAATGTTATTAATGGGCAAAGTGCATTTGTTGTTATGCACATTTTGATGAATGACTAACTATTATTTGTGTGGTGGATATATTTCTATAGACACATTAATGTGTACTGTATGTTGTTGTGTACTGTATGGTGTATGAGCCACAATAACATTCCTCATTTTGAAACATTTCTAAGACCCTGCTGTGATGAGAAACAGACAACCAACCACCATGGATGAAGGATTGGAAGTCAGTTAAGACTCTCTGAATGGTGACAGTTAACACTATAATCTAACTTAACTGGTGGGATAACAAGGAAATTATGTGGAGACCAGTTTAAATGTGATAAAAGATCCCAGTATTGCTACAGCACCTAATCTTCAAACATACCAGAGCCAGACACACTAAGATGCCATGTCAGTGTCACTGTTGTGTTACACCACTGAACAATATACAGGAAAACAATTTTCTTCTCCTTCTTCTTCTTCTATTTTGTCTTGTTTCTTCTTCTCCAGGTCTGCCTTTCTCTTTGCTGTTGGCAATGAAACCTTTGTGCTTGCTTTTACAGTTGCTCTCTCTATCAAAGGACTGGAGTGTTTCACTGGTTCAAATATTTGATTGCTAATGACAAACACCATTTCACAGCGATTTAAATTTCAAATTGATTCCTGCAAGCAGAACCCCTGGATACTTGTGTTCCTCAGCTGCTGATTCCAGTTAAAAGAAAAGTCTTTCTTCTCAGTCATAATGTACAAACTATGACTTTTTTTTAAGCACATACATAATCCAACCTCAGAAATGCTACTAGTTTGAGGGCAAAAGTTTATAGGTATACTTTTGTATATGTGCAGTTCTTTCTTTGTGGCTTCCCTGCTTAAACCACCATCCCACTGAGTCACATTCCCACTTTTTCCTCGAAAACCTTTACAGCTTGGTCAAAATGTGGTGCTGCTGTGCTTTTTTTGGACATGTTCAAAAAACGTTTGGTGAAGACGTGGTCTAAGCAAGACGCAAGACAAACTTAATAAGGAATAAGTAATGATGGCATTGACCAGTTAATGTTGTAACTACCATCCTTTTATGGACGTCCTGGAAGCATGGTGCAGACAGGAAAAACTGAATGGAGTTCTGACTGAATTGTCATTGGGATGTCACTGTGTTCTTTCCACATCAATGGTGTTCTCACAACGTCCTTTTCAGTCTTGTGATATGACCATGGTAGGTCTTTGTTGCAATATGTATTCCTTACCACTGAATACAATAACAAAGTTGTACAGTAAGTGTGCCCAATGATACATGCCTGGTAAGAGCATGGAATGATCTGATTAGACTTAGTAATATCTCGGTTCAATCTCACTGGACCTGGTAAGTATGTGATCAGTATGAGCTTGATAAATGCACATTTTTCCATTTTGACTCCGAAACTTGCTGCATTTTTTAACATTTTTAGGATGCAGTGCAAAACTTTATGGTCTTCGTAGGAGGATGGCATTATTTTGTAAGGACACACTGTGCATCTGTTTGTGTAGTGGGACACCTAAATAGTTCACCTAAGCACTTCTTTCTGGATTTTTTTTTTTAATATATGCAATTATATTCTGTGTTGAAACATTTCCCTTCCTCCACCTTCACAGTCACCAACATAAAGGAATCCTAATGTCATGCAAGCAACATTGGGACAACATCTCAGGAGACTAGGGCATGAGACAGTTTACACCCTTCCTCACAGAGCACACTAAAACTATTGGCAATTTGGGAATGCCAATTTACCTAACCTGCATGTCTTTGGACTGTGGGAGGAAATTGGAGTACCTAGAGGAAACCCACTAAGCACAGGGAGAACATGAAAACTACGCAGACACAGACCCGAGACGGGAATTGAACACTCAACCCTGGAGGTGCGAGTCCACAATGCTTAATATGGTATTATTTTGTGATTATGATTATAAAATGCTCAATTTGTCCACAGATGTTTGCCATAAAAAAAGTATTAAAAACAATATTTGGGATCTATAAGTTTCTTGTGTGTGGACATTGCTTAAATTAATTTTAACACCCTCTTTATTCTTCTAACTTCATTTCTGGCAGCCATTCGACTAACTCTAATCATTAGGTAAAGCTATCTTCTCTTCAAATAATCTTGTATTTGAATGCTAAAAATGTAATGAACTTCATGCTTCATTGCTTCTGACATTGCTTAATTAATGGGTGCAGTTAAAGTACATAGGGCCTCGTAATTGATTTATATGCAGAATTTGCACATACAGCTGTTGGTTCCTGTAGGAAAGTAATCACTCAAAGTGGGCTCATTTTTACTGATGAGTGAGGTGCCTAGAGGTCAAAGGTTCGTTAGCTGAACACTGTCTCTTCCCTGGATCTTCAGATGTTTCAGTGTTGGGATAAACTCAACGTGATCATTAGTTTATGCAGTGATATTTCCTTCTACAACATCTGATTAGGCGTAGCTCCTATTCAAATCCTCTGGGCTTAGTAACCATAATTCCTGTTTCTAAACCTTCTTACATCAATGTTTACTTGTTGGTGGTTATACAATGTTGATTAAAGAGGATCTGCACCTGCACCTACCTGAGCATTATTTCCAACAACACTAATTAGAAAAGCATCATTAGATTTATAGTATATCACAATATAAATACTATATGACTCAGGCCTACTACTATACCATGAATATTTTTAACATAACATTCACTCATTCAGGATAGGAACAGTATTATGCTTTCAACACCCTTAGAACAGTTTGTATTTTCTCTTTTATGTCCGTTCAGTGGAGGGATTTAAATCCCTCTATTTGGTGTCACTAAAATACTACTATGTCACTACGAGACAGTTGTTTCGTGACAATAACTATTGCAAAAAAAACATTCTACAAGTAAAATTTAATTGAATATTTAGAGGGATGAAATGTTCAAAAGAATGTTTATACACATTTTAAAAGGTAAACTAAATTTAAATGTTATGCAATGTATTTAGTTTTAATAAAAGAATAAAAGAATATTAAAAGGATAACAAAATAAACAAATAATTCCTACTCTATAGAAATAATAATAATAATAATAATAATAATAATAATAATAATAATAATATTATTATTATTATTATTATTATTATTATTATTATTATTATTATAGGTATCTACATAATGATTACATAGTGTAATCTACGTATCTACACTAATATAGCAGGAAAAATAGGCATGTCTACTGTAAGCTGTATAAATAAAAATATTTGTAAACTGTATTTCTGTTTCTGTAATGTGGTTTCCTGAATGTGAACCAGTGCCTGGTCTGCTTTAATCCTGCCATGGCTAAAAACACTTCACCATGTTCACTGCACAGCCTATTTAAAGCATTGTTCACTCATGTAGTTCTATAATTATTGGAGGAATGGTGTGTGTGTTTTCTGCCGAGACTTGGAGGTCGCTGGCCTCTAACCATTATTTGGGGTTTGGAGAGAGGCCTCACTGGAGCGCAGATCAATCTTTCACCTGGGGAACCACTGCAGCATAGTTCTATCACTGGCCTATTGATTTTTCCATGTGTAAAGCCCTTATGTGCGAGAGGTGTTTTCATGTGGACACCACAGAGGGAAAGCAGCCCTGCAGCACACACACACACACGCACCCTCGTTTATTTACGCCTGAAGATAGCAGTCAGCTCAGACTCCAAGAAAATGCACACATAGGCATATTTAGTGCTTTTTAGATCTCAAACACACAGATGTGCACACACACCCACATGCATACGCATTTTTAGGTGACACCACACTCCTTACATCTTTTATTCCTTCACCAGGTTTTCTTACATAAATTATTTCTTTTATTCTTGTGCTTACACATACACACTCCCAGCACAACAACAGTGCTGCCGGCATTTTTTTTTTTTGTGTATGTGTGTGTGTGTGTGTGTGTGTGTGTGTGTGTGTGTGCGCTCTCAGCCAGTGAAGCATGTCCATATTGGTTCAGGGTGTTTCTATCTTTCCTGCTGCCTCTAATCAATAGGAGTGAGGTGATCCAAGTGTGAGCATGGCTACTGTTATTGTCATTCATGCAACCACAGCCAGGCCTCAGTCACATTTACATGAGTTATTAATGGGAATTGAGAAATATGTTGGGATCAGCTGAGAATGTAGTGTGGAATTAGAGTTTATTTATGCCTTGATTCTTGATCGGATCTGAATCCGTTAAACCGCCCCCCTAGTTTTATGCTATGTGAGTTCAATGTGGTTTATCGCAGGACTATTAGTCAGGCGAATGTGATTGGCTGTGAAATGAGCGCTTTGCTGTTCTTGATGTGAAAGATGGAGAATATGAGAGAGAAAATGAGCCTTACAGTAGCAGCAGTGTACAAACCACAACAGTGAAACTAATGGTGAAAAAGAAAACACAAAAGAATCCATCAAAAGCCAATAATCTCTCTTGCCCTCTCTCTCTCTCTCAATCTCTCTCTCTTTCTGCTACCAGCAGTACATCAGGGCAGCAATCAATACTGCATTACTTTGAGCAGCCAGTATACACAATACTCGTCAAATTGATTATTTTCATGCTAAAATGGCAGTTTCTTTTGCTGTGTAACAAAAAAAGGCAACGTGATAACTGCTGTTCAATTAGCTGACCCAGACGACAAGGCCTCAAATAAGACAAATGGCTATTTATTTGCAAAAATAATACATTGCTTTAACAAGACATGAGAAATGAAATGTCATTGTTGGGGACCTTGCTTAAAAGATGACTTGTTTTCATTTGGACATTGAAATTTCATGAATATATTTTCCAAAGGCTCAGGAAAACCATATTCATCATTAAGTTATG
The DNA here is from genome assembly GCA_028565275.1 of Leiocassis micropogon. Classification (NCBI taxonomy): domain Eukaryota; kingdom Metazoa; phylum Chordata; class Actinopteri; order Siluriformes; family Bagridae; genus Leiocassis; species Leiocassis micropogon. The sequence goes on along the minus strand of JAOVVA010000027.1, from coordinate 10,175,993 downwards.
CAGCCCGATAATGTCACGTTAGGGATTACTCACTTTTCTAATGTATAGTGTGTGTCAAGGTTGTTCCTGACACATACTTCTCATGCTGGACTGGATGTCGTGAATATTTCTCTTTCTCTTTTTTCGGAGACTGTCGGAGTTGGCCATCTTAAAGACGTCTCCACTTACTGGGTGCAAGTATTTACGGCGTCGCCAAGAGAGTCGAACCATTTGAACAATTAAAAAGTCATTTTCTTAACTGTCCTCCCAGGACCTGTTTTTCCTCTTTTTTTCTGAGAAAACATTAAATTGCTTCAATCAAGCATAACCGTCTCTTGCTTGTGGTGTAATTTGTAGCTCTGTATGCATGGTGCGTGGTTATTTGTCATAGTTTTTTTCTTCCTGTAGCACATTTCCCAAATGCTCTGATCAGCGCTTAATACTCTAAATTGCCCCTCTGTTTTTTATGCTATATGAAGCAGATGTGGATTTGTGCAAACTACATCACTGTGTGTTTGAAAAGCTAAATTAATTACTAAAACAGGACAGAAGCAAACATATGTTGCATAGCACAGTGCACTGACTAAAATTAATTAGGTATATTCGAGCTGTGACACACCGACAAACAGCATACCGGCACACTCCTGGCATTGCTTGTAAATCACGGGTGTGTAAAGACCTTATATTGGAGATCCAGCTACAGTATTTTCCCTTCCCCTCACTTACCCCTTATTCGTTCCTCACACCAAATGACCTTTTATGCTCTGAAGTGCATGGCAGCAGGGTCATAGCTGTGATATGATCAATATTCTATTATGATAGTGTGTTAAGCGTGTGGAGGTTTACAACTCCACAATAATAGTGTTTTTATATCATCCAGTGGCAGTCTGGACTGTGCTGTTGTTCTGGGACAAGGCCTATAGATCCAATTCTTAGCCATTAACTGGAGAAAACACTTCCACTATTCCGCTGGCTCATAAGGCAGAGGGCACAAGTGGAAAACTAGCACGGCTACACAAAGGACTATTTTCCACAGGTCTAAGATCATTTAAAGATTTTTTTTGGCTGTTGTAAAAAAAATGTCTGAAACCATTCCTGGGGATATGCAAGTTGTAACTGCAGTAACACAATCCTTAACCATAACTTTAAATAGATCTCTGTACCCCTGAACCTGACCCCCATCTTTAAACCTAACCCTAACCTGGATCATGACAGGGTCTGAACCAAGCGTAAATGAACATGCCAAAACCAAAATCTATTTTTTCCCCAGACTCTTGGCTGCTCAGTGAAACATGATGGGTATTTTAGTGGCTCTAGCTGCGCAGGGGACGTGAAGGCAAATGTGAAACCCTGACAGAGTCATCAAAGATTCATTTCATTACTCTTTCCCCCTTGTTCCAATAATTAACTGCTGGGACTATTTTACCACATGTGCACAGACTGACATCCCAGTGTTCAAATGTCACTCCCTGGTTTATGCTAAAAGGGGGCTGCAAAAATAAATAAATAAATAAATAAATAAATAAATAAATAAGACCTCACTATATTATATAGTCCCTTTGGAATTAGAAGGTTCTGTGTGACGTTTTTGTCCAAATGGTGTTATTCATATTTTCTTATTCTGTACGGTTTTTAAAACATTTTTAACAACAAATTTGTAGCTGAATTGTCCATAATAATGTGTTAGCTTGTAAAATTCGTTTCCTATAATCTTTCCTGACATTTCAACAAAAAAGATCTTTATTATCAAAATGAAAATTTTATCAAGAGCTACTGACACAAGCTGAAACAAAAACTTTTTTTTTTCATTTAAACTGAAACTTTCCACTCAGACTAGTGCAACAGACACACAGTGATCTGTTGACTGAAAATGCTAACTAGCTGGCTAACTCAGGTAAATGATTTGGAACGTTCCTTCTGTAGGGACTAGATTAATAAGGATGCATATTAATCAGATCTGAATAATTAGTTAGAACAACTACCAATATGGGATAAAAAAAACAAACATTTTTGATGAATTTTTGAAGCAAATCCTTGACATGGCTAGACACTGCTTTGTTAAACTGGTAGCCATGGCTCATGCTCTTGCAGCTATACATCCCAGGCGTTTGATTTTTTTTTCTCTTGAATTTACTGTAAACATACTTAATGTTACAGATTTCCTACAGTGCTTGAAATCCAGCAGTAAAACATGTCAACGTTTTGTCCGTACACTACTGTTTAAATTAGCATACAGTACAAATCTTTTAGTATTTGGGATAGTCATGTTTGCTACTTAACAGGCTAAATACACTAAATGCACTAAAAGCGACAAACACTTCTCACTATAAATGGACAATCATTTGGTAATTTCAGAGCGATTTTTAATAGCAGATTGATAAAATATCTTTAGAACCAAATTCTATCTCTAACAGCAAATTTCCAATAGAGTCGGTGCTTTTTTCTATTTTTTTTCTATTTCATAGCAAATTAAGCTTTTATGCATGTATCTGCTATCTACCGATTTTATGGCCTTTAGTATATTCTTTAAAGTGTTATTTCTTATTTGGAATCTTTAGCATCTACAGCTTGTAAAGTATGTGACCTGTAGTACATTTAACCTTTATATGTATTTTTATACATATATATTGACTGTAGCGTGCAGTCTCAAGCATCTGTAGTCATGTAGTGCACATCCTCCTGCACAGCACATATCCGTCATCATGTAACCGTGAGCAACTGGCATCCTAATCCCCCTCCTCTGGCATTTCTCCAGCTCACCCTATAAATGAGGTAATTGTCCTTGACTATAAAATTTGCATTTTCAAGACTTAATTGCTATCATTACATTTTTTCGTAATTCTATTAATTTAACAGAATGGGGTATTGGGTTTTATGGTTATCATTTGCATTAAAACAATGCACTCCTAAGTAGAGAAATCCCTTATAGAGAGAGAGATGAGAGGAGAGGCAATGGAGGCGAAACAGGGACATCCGGCGCTTACTCATGATTAAGCTGAAGCATATTAGAGCACAATAGCCATGGAGGACACAGATTCAAAAGATATATATATATATATATATATATATTTTTTTTTAGAGTTTTCATGTTTAAAAGCTTCTGAAGACATTGGAGAAAATGGGCCAGGCCTCAACACATTGTGTGAAGTAACGCTTGTATGTTAATGGAGGAGTGAACGGGACCATGGTGCTCTTCATGAGTGAGCCTCATTTCTTTGTGCATACATGTGCACAATGTCAGCTTCACTTTGTGTTGCTGCTCCTAAAGAGCAATGCAGAGAATGAGAGAGATGGTGCTGAACAAGGGAGACCGTTTGTCTTCGTACCCTCAACATGACCTTCGCTTTCATATCATAGAGCTTTCGAGAGATAGAGAGAGAAGGAGAGAGGAGGGGGCATCTTTAATGCCTCTGCTGACCTCTTAAGAGCCTCAGTGCTTCTCTTTTAGCAAAAGAATTTTTCTGCTGTAATGCCATCATTTAAGGCTTGCATGAAACAAGGAGTTTGCAGATATTTTTGTTTATTAAACTGGAGCACTGGGTTAGAATGTCTTTATTTTAAAAGGAATTTTAAAGCATCTGGTTCTGCTTCTTCACAGGTCATACCTCTGATCCCATTTTGTTATTCTCTTTTTCTACACTTCTACTTTTTTGCCTAGGCAACATGGCCAACTGTACTATCTTAACTGCAAGCATCTATTCCCATCCAAACTTAAGGTAACATGACAACTGCTGACACACACCAGGCTGTTTGGTCATAGCCTGTTTAGATGTGTGTGCAGGTGTACATGTTATGCATGTGTGTAGACAAGATAATAGGTCGTGTCATAAATATGAATAGATCACATTAGCTTTACTGCGTCCATACATGAATGTGTCTACATGCATGACGGCGCAGTCTCCACATCCTCCTTGACTCTAAGACAGCAAGATACAAAGTGACTTGTCATCCTGTAAATACAGCAGATGCTGATATGAGCATGAGGTGACTGAGACTAAATTGGTGCATGGATAAAATGCTATGGTAGGATTCAACCCACTGCCAAAGTGATACACAGCCAGACATTTGAGCGAAGATCACCCCAATGTGCATTACAGTATGGTTAATATAAAGGCAGCATGGTGGCTAAGTGGTTAGCACTGTCGCCTTGCACCTCCAGGTCCTAGGTTCGATTCCTGTGTCGGGTCTGTGTGCATGGAGTGTTTTGCTTGGTGTGTTTCTTCCGGGTTTTCCAGTTTCCTCCCACAGTTCAAAGACATGCAGATTAGGTTAATTAGGGTTTCCAAATTGCCTCTAGTGTGTGAATGTGCATGTGAATGTTGACTGGAAGTCCTACCATGGTCGTACAAAATGGAAATAAATACAATGGATACATGGATGTATGATGAATATAATCACACCAAATGATGTCAGTGAAGTTCATATGTATATACTTTATATATATATATATTCCTTTCTGATATTAGACCTGCAAACTGCTCATTAAAATTCTCCATGGTTCTTCTCATTTCCTGCCAACTGCTGTACACTACATTTCAATCAAAATTCCTCAGTTTAACATCCAGTCATTTAAGCTTAGCCTCAAAATCAAGTTAATCAATTCTGGCTAGTTTCATGTTACAATCCACATCTTTTCATCTCTGATTTTTTTGTCAGAACGGTTTTGCATGTCATGATGGTTTACATTCATAATTACAAGTGACTTTTATCTGACTGTAATGTGCATTTGTCTCTCCCTTGAAACGACACACATGCACATGCACTACTTTTTTAGGTGTCTTCCATTTTTTTAATGGTTTACTGCTAACTGTTGACATCAACACCAGCAACAGTAAAAGATACTTTTCAAATTAAAACATGACCTAAACTCAATTTGGTCAGTTTACTTCATACATTTTAATACTTGAATACATAAGTAAATAGTCCAAATATCTTTAAGGTTAAGTTTTAACTTAAGCTATAATTCACTCTAAAATTTAACACAACTTATATTGGAACATGATATATTGTTTATATATTATATTATATTGTTCAACACCACTTCTAATAGAAATTAGCTTAAAAGATATATACTATATATATATATATATATATATATTTTTTTTTTCACAATTGAGGTGGAAATAAGTACATTAGAGTAGCTAATAAAACTATCCATGTGGCTAGTTCTGGTGAAAAAAAAAAGAGTTAAATTTGTACTAAATACCAACTTGGTTTAGGTCAGTCGGACTGCGGAAGCTTCATGTCTCAGCTGACCTTTGGAATGCTTTTTTTTTTTTGCACTGAAAGAAGGCAGACATTCTGGGTGACAAACCTCACTGCCAATGTGCACAGCAGGAAAATTATATATATATATATATATATATATATATATATATATATACCAAATTATAAACATACGATAATACGATGTATAATAATGTACGTATATACACCTCAATATTAATTTAAGACAGACTTAACAAAACCAAGCCTTCCCTTGAAGGTGTAAGGAAATGTGATGGGAAGCATATGGAGGTGATATGAGCAAGGTACACAAAATAGAAATCAAGTTTTTAAACTAACCAGAGATCAGATTGGTCACAAATTTAAATGCATATATTAAAAAAAAAAAAAAAGATATAGCTCATACACAGGATGCATGACATGACTAGATCTTTAAATGTCTTGGATTAATTTTCATACCATTTAATTGTATATTGTATTGTAATTTCTCTGAATATGGCACCTGGTGAAACAGTGTGGCTTGTGTAAATCCTCTGCCAAGAATCATACATAATGTATAACCAAAAAAAAAAAAGAAACACATAAGCTATATTATAACTGGCAAATTAAATTCCCAAACGTCATTCTAAAAAGATATTACGTCTTGCAAAGCATTCAGCTCCATTTCCTGCCAGTATTTGTCATGAAAGTGGACATGTACTGGGACGTGTGTGTGTGTGTGTGTGTGTGTGTCTGCATGTGCACAGAGCAATTCGTAACCATAGCTGGCACACTCTATGGTGTTGGCTGCATTTCGGGCCCGTCAGCGGACTAATGTGCCATCTGTTGCTCAGGCCTTGGCCACAGAAGTGTGTATGTGTGTGTATGTTTGTGTGAGGTGTATTACAACAAGGGAGGAAGTCCCCAGGCAGCCATGTTACTGAAAGGAGGAAGTATATGTGAAGCATGCAAAGTCAGTGGGACAGTTAGCTGGCTGCAAGTCCTCCTGCCTGTTCCTGTGGGGGAGAATCAGGAATCACAGTTAAGGACAGTGTATACGTGTGTGTGTGTGTGTGAGAGAGAGAGAGAGAGAGACAGAGAGAGAGGAGGTGGGGCCATTGAGCTGAGGCAGGTGCAGGTCACCTGCTCTCCCTGGGGAATGAACAGAGGTGATCTGGAAGCTAATGCCCTGTTTCTCACCTGGAGCTCCAGAGGGGTTTGTGGATGGCTGAAGCCCAGATAAGCTTGTTGTTGCCAAGCATGAAGTGTGTTTTGGTTGGGAGATGTGATGGTAGTCATGGTGGCACTGGCAGCCTGCATTAATCGGCTGTTGTGACTGACTCTGATGCAGGCTGAAGGTTTTGCGCTGCCTCGCACTCATGTCAGAGAGGATTACCAGAACCTCCTGTAAGCTTCCAGAGAGCGTGCGCTTCATTAACGGTAAGAGAGCATAACCAAATTGACAGCAGCTTCACACTTTAGGCCTTACGTTCACAATTCCTACAATGTTAATGCTTCGGTGCTTAGAAACATTCGGTGGATAAATGTCGAGGAATAGCCAGAATACCAAGAATGCCAGGGACCATGTGTTTTCCTGGCTGTTTGTCTGAGCAAGCAGAGCCACTGATCAAAGCAGTCTGGAAATGACCCCGGTTCCTGAGAGAATTAGCACACATGCACGTGGTGTGAAATGAAATGGATGGAAGCTTAGATGTGTGTGAGCCATTTGCTCAGCATGTAGAGGGTCACAAACACTTACATACAGACTCAGCTCCCACAGGTGCTGCAGATATTAGTGTGTGTGTGTGTGTGTGTGCGCGCGTGCATGCACACTGATGTGCTGTTTGTATTAGCCCAGCCTTAATAAGAAAGGGAGATGCAGAAAGCACAGACTGTAGCTACATTGAGTGACAGGATACAGTTTCCTAAAACTTGCTAGCTACTGGATGTTTATAGAACATAATTATGTTTAGAATAATTACATTTTATTAATAATTATTATTAACATTAATGTTTATTCTTTGATAATTAATAATAATTATTTAATCATTTAATTATATTCATGTCACGGAACACAGAAACACACATTTTACCAGACTTGTAAATGTTTACTTTATATACAAACATGCATTGGAATAATATGGAAATACCCAGGCTGTCATGATAAGGGCCAGAGTCCCTGTGATTGTGCACATTATAGTCAGAGCGGAAAATGAGTACTTGAGGAACATTACCTAGAACTTTCACCGGAGGAGAAAATCTACAGTATGTGACCGTTCATGCAAACAAAACCATGCATGTTATGTGTCACCTGTACGGTGGGAGGCTTCTCTTTTTTTTTTTAAAGCAGTGACTGAAAACATATCTCTGAAAGCATTAATAAACCCCATCAGTTGTAACTACATCATATGACATAAGCCCGTGACACATTTTACAGAAGCAATACCTGTGTTTGTTCTGTTTCCTCATGATGGTGCAATGTGTGTCACTTGCTCTGTAGCTACGTGCTCATAACATCAGTAGAGTTTATGATTTTACAGGCTAGGAAGTGCACAATGTATAGAAAGTGAATTGTAACTGGATTTCTATAGGTTTTTAATTTTATTTCTTTTTACTTGCACACGTCAGTGAAAAGGAAAAAATCCTTTTCACTGATGTGTGCAAGTCAAAAAGAAATTATGATGGCCATTATAAGTTCCCCAGGGTATCAGTCTAATCCAACACATCCCATTTCTGCCCAGTGCAGCAGCTGTGTGTGTGAGCGCACGCAGGCATGCACACACACACACACGCACGCGCACACACACACACACACACACACACACACACACACACACACAAAATTTAATAATGATACCTATGTTGTTATATGCAGTATGAAGCACCTGGATATATATTTCAGTCTTGATTTGTTGAAACAGAAGCAAGATGTATGTTATTATTTTCATTATTTATTGTTACACCCCATTTTGCATCAGCAAACACCAGGATTCCTGCATTAATGCACTTCTGAATGACTTATGGCAGGCATGAGATGAGAAACACATGCAGCAGGGAAAGCAAAGCAGTGAGGTAGATCATAAACACCAAGTTGCAGATCTCATTATTTTTCATAATGCACAAGTTCACTGTGAAGCTTGTCCTTGTCACGAAAGACATTTATAATACCCTGTTCAGCGTGCAGTCTACATTATGGCTGAAATACCCTTATTTGAAGCTACTGTATAAAATTGTGTGTTATTCAGGCATGGGAGACCTCCTTATGTATAAATCAATTAAATCCTCCTGTAAATAAGTTGCTGCATATCTAATTACACTACTTGGGTTGCAAGGCGCTTGCCAGAGGAGAAAACGTTAAAACACAGACCAATGCGCATTACACTTAGCTGTCTCAGGTATTCAATGCATTGGCCAAAAAAACAGGGATTACAACATTGACTTGCAGTGTGTGTGTGTGTGTGTGTGGGCAACAGTACCACACACAGGCCCCACATTGCCCTCAGCGACTCAGTAAGGACTCTTGATAAGGAGAATTAGTCAAAACTTGGGAGCTGCCAGTCTGTGCCAATTAAACTTTAATCTGGGGCTGAAACAGGCACAAATAAATTAAAGCCTTATGAGAGGCAATGTGCGCTGCCCTGATAATGCTGGATTGAAGCTTCTCCCGGCTGCTCAGTGTCGTCGGCGCACTGAGGGCGGAAAAAATCAAGGCAAAGCTAGTCAGACACAAGAAATAAGCTACTTGTAAAGTTAGTTGTATGCGGAAGACAGTCAAACACATGCACAGAATATGGTGTAATATGGTGTATACAGTATGTGGGTGTGTTTGTGCATGCTTGTGGTTAAGTTACGCGCTGCATAGCTTTGCATTAGCTGGGCTAGACCTCATTCTATAGCAGTGGTGGCTGCTAGCTTTTGAAACAGGGGAAGCTCATATTAGGCCTTCATCATAAAATTCATTATGTTATTTGTACGTAAAT